>JAMWET010003605.1:0-55000 GCA_024036415.1 Prochilodus magdalenae | reverse complement strand
GTGCGGGTGTGTATAGTGTGTGAGTGTGTGCGGGTGTATAGTGTGTGTATGAGTGTGTGCGGGTGTGTGTGCGTGTGTGTATAGTGTGTGTGTATGTATGTGTGCGTGTGTGTATAGTGTGTGTGTATAGTGTGTGTGTATGTATGTGTGCGTGTTTGTGTGTGTGTGTGTATAGTGTGTGTGTATAGTGTGTGTGTATGTATGTGTGCGTGTTTGTGTGTGTGTGTGTATAGTGTGTGTATGAGTGGGTGCGGGTGTGTATAGTGTGTGTGTATAGTGTGTGTTTGAGTGTGTGCGGGTGTATAGTGTGTCTATGAGTGGGTGCGGGTGTGTGTATAGTGTGCGTGTGTGTGTATAGTCTGTGTGTATGAGTGGGTGCGGGTGTGTATAGTGTGTGTGTGTGCGGGTGTATAGTGTGTGTATGAGTGTGTGCGGGTGTGTATAGTGTGTGTGTATAGTGTGTGTTTGAGTGTGTGCGGGTGTGTATAGTGTGTGTGTGTGTATGAGTGGGTGCGGGTGTGTATAGTGTGTGTGTATAGTGTGTGTTTGAGTGTGTGCGGGTGTGTATAGTGTGTGTTTGAGTGTGTGCGGGTGTGTATAGTGTGTGTATGAGTGTGTGCGGGTGTGTATAGTGTGTGTTTGAGTGTGTGCGGGTGTGTATAGTGTGTGTATGAGTGTGTGCGGGTGTGTATAGTGTGTGCGAGTGTATAGTGTGTGTTTGAGTGTGTGCGGGTGTGTGTGATAACAGATGCTCCACAGACGCTGTGAAATGAAATAAAGCCGAGCTGAAGTTGGGAAATCTTGCTGGCTGGGAGACTCCCTTCTCTGCAGAACCTGAACTGGAATGCTTTCATTGGCGACACACCAGAAAACAGTCCTCTGGAACAGTGACACCCGGTGGAGGGAGGGGGGACTGCAGCAGGGGCGTCTCACTAACAGGACTGAATACAGACCTATGAATTATGGTTCTCTGGGTTCTCCTCGCATCTCCCCTGTGTGTTACACTGGTTACACTGTTACAGCCGACATCCCATTCAGCACCTCCTCTCCGCCTCCGCAGGAACAGCCTGTTTATCAGCGCTGTTACTCCTCCTCCTCCTCGGGTTTTCAATAACCACTTATTGTTTATGTATTTACAGAGTTAGATCTGTCTGCTGTAATGGTAATGCTACAGTGAGTAGAAACATTATTATTATTATTATTATTATTATTATTATTATTATCCTACTGATCAGTCCAAACACAAGAGGAAATGATGCACATGTATTAAAAACATTCCTGCATTAATATCCAGTTCAGAGCTAAACAGAGCCGTTCGGAGTGGGTTCTGTGTGAAACGCTCTGTTCTAGGTAAAGTCAGAAGTGTTCCGAGTGGTGGTGAAGGTAACCACAAGTCCCCTCTTAAAGAGACACTTTCAGGGTGGGGGGGCACTTTTGGGGGAGAGACTGTGGGGAGACACTGGGGGAGACCTTGGAGGGGAGCGGGTGAGTTTGCTCCTTTGACACATTTATCAGGATTCCTTAAGGATGGAAAAGCAGCAGAGCGCCGGAGACGCGGAGGAGAGGCCGTGATCCTGAGTCTTCACAGTGATGACCTGCACCACATGCGGGCTTTAATCCAGAGAGCCGTGCGAGAGTAAACACCTCGGAGAAATCCAAACCAGCGCTGGAACTAACGGACTCCAGCTCACGCCCGAGGTGTGTGTTTGTGTTCTTTGCGGACGCGACGCTGAAGCTCGGAATCAGTCGCACCTTAGTGCCAGGGAAGACTCGAAAACGCCCGGCACCGTGCTGGAGACGCATTCCACGGATCTGACACGTGGAATGAGGAAAAATGAGATCTCCGGCTCGGAGACAAAACTGTTCAAATTAACTTAGGGATCGGCGGGTGTTTCCCAGGAGCCAGGGCGGAATCTGATGCTCTTTAAAGGGAAACCTGCGACTAATTACGGAGATCGGGATTCTAACATTGTTCTCTCAATTTCACCTTAATCTGGAAAAGCTGTTCCCTCACCTTCGGAAGACGAGGGGAATTACAGGCAGGAAAATAAAGGAGGAGAGAGGAGAGGATTCCGTAAACACGCAAACACAGCACCTCTGTTTTTACACCCCACCGCTCCCTCGGATGGAGCAGCCTGGACCGCATTAGCCCTCCGCGGACCGTCTACTGGCAGGGGTTAGGCTTCGGGAGGCTTCCAGAGGACTTCTGACTCTAATGCTAACGCTAATGCTATCCTTCACCTCCAGACCCGGATCTGCAGGCTGGACTTCATTACACCTCCCCTCTGCGGAGTCACTCAGCGCACATCTGGAATCACACCTCTGAATTAGGGAGCGACGGAGGGGATCAGGGAGGAGAGTGGGGCGGGTGAGATACTCAATGTGTTCACCCCATTGTTCACCTATCTGTCTAACGTTTCATTCACACAATGCCGTTCCATCCACACACCAGGCTATCTACACCATTCCGTCCATCCACATTTCAACCACAAGCACCCCAGTTCATTCCACACAACCCGTCCATCCACACCCCAGCCGTCCATCCACACGTCCGTCCATCCGTCACCACACCCCACCCGTCCCATCACACCCCGCACCCGCCGTACAGCATCCACCACACCCCGCAATCCACTACACATCCGTACATCATCATCCACACCACCGATCCCAACACCCGTCCTATCCACCACAGGCCACCATCTACACCCCGCAATCCACACACCGTGCCACTCACCACACTGTCAGTCCACATCCACAACATTTCACCCATCCCATCCGCACATCACATCCACACCACACCGTCCATCCAGCTGTCCATCCACACACCCGTCCATCCACACACCCGTCCATCCACACATCCAATCTCACCCGTTCATCCACACCATACACATTCCATTTCCATCCACATCTCTTCATCCATCCACCCATCCAAAACTGTTCATCCCATCCATCCATCCATTCACACATATTCCATCCACCATTCGTTCAGAGCCATTTCCATCGTTCAGATTTGGTTTTGATTCTGAGTAGAACAATGTCGGGGTCGTATTAGAACCGCAATGTCCCCTCGCTCCTTACAAACCGAACGTCGTCTGACAAAGCAAGGCTTCACGGGAAACAAAGAGCATCCGCGTATATACAGACATATATACAGGAGTTCTTGTGCAGACGTAGGAAAGGGAAACCAGAGGAAGCGGTGGCGAGGAAAACCCCCCTTGGGTAAGGAAGAACCCTCGAGAGGAACCCGGCAATACGTTACATGTACAGGTTAAACACAATGTAAAGGTTCTACACATTACAGGAATTTCCCAAGAACCTCAGAGGAACCGTATGTAAGACTGCACCTAACTTCTCCATCTACCACAGTTTGGACAGCAGTGGCCCTCATTCTCCACCCCATCAGCGCCACCTGCGTGACCCTCGGTGGGAGATTATGCTAATTAGAGATTAGAGAGGAGCCAGGTAAACCAGGTGGAGATGAGAAGCCCAGAAGAGCTCAGAGGGGAAGAGAGGGGTGGAGAGGGTGGTCTGGGGGGGTTTCAGGTTGGTCCTGGACCACAGGCCGAGATCCTCTCCGGGCTTTAACAGCACCACCTTGGTCCACTGGGAGAACACGGGATTTATTTGTTCAGCTTTGGTTCTGTGAGCCTAGAGCCAATTAGCCTCCAACAGGGAAGCTGCAGGAGTAAAGCGCTCCTCACTGCTCACACTCAGGACGCTAAGTGCACGATTAGCCTCATAAATCTCCAAAACGGGGAATATAACGGGATCGGAACGACGTAGACACAACATTCAACAATTTCACTTGTAAATCCTCATAAAGAGCTCCCCGAGGCCCGAGGAAGTCAGGTGTTCTAACCATCAGCAGAACCGGGCAGCTCAAACACCCGGTCCCAGACCAATGCCCGGATTCCTCACAGAGAGCCAGGACTGATCGCACCGAGCCAGACAGGCCAGGAGAGGAGAAGGCAGGGACTTTCCAAAACCGGGCCTTCAGTTTCTCCGACAGGGGAGCCATGTAGAGGAATCACAATCACTCCATCAGAGCCAGGCCATGGGCGGCAGGCCTGTCCACGCTCGTACAGCCTCCCGGGATCTCCCTTAAACTACACTCTGCAACGTGCCAGCGGCTCCTCACCAGCATGATGAACAGAGCAGCAGAACCGGCACAGAACGCTCCGAATACCACCAGGTTACATTAATATCACAAACCCAGCCATTCCCAGAATTCCCCTCCTTTCCCTGCACTGGAGGAATAAGCAGTGTGCTTCACGCTAATGTGCCGGATCGCTTTGTTGGAGCGTCCAGCTTTATAAAGCCGTGCACCTCCCATGGATGTTCAGGGAAACTCTGGTGCTTCATCTCAGGAAAGAGAGAACTCGTGTGCAGGTAGGCGGAGAAGGAGCCGGATCTGACTCACAGTGCTGGATGCATTTTTCATGATCTGGCGAGGAGGGCTGCTGTGACCCTTTGATCTGTTGAATAGTTCTCTGACCCAGAACCGCCCACCCCTACCGCAAAGGCAGCACACAGGTACAGGGAGGTCCCACAGTTGATAAAGTGGTCCACAGATGTGCCCATAAGGGAGTACTCATATATGAATTTCATCAAGAAGGGGGTCCAGCCCCATGTCCCTACCGCAAAACCTTCAGCCCTCATCCGGACATGACTACGGCTTCCCTCTCGTCCTACGAACGGAACGCGTCAGAAGGTCTTCTACAGGACGTAACGAGCCCAAACTACTTAGCACTCAAGACCTCAACGCAAGTCACACTGACCCCAAGCAGCACGGCCTGGTTCCACAGCTACAGCACGGCCCGGTTCCACATCTACAGCACGGCCCGCCCTACAGCACATCCCGGTTCCACAGCGACAGCACGGCCCGGTTCCACATCTACAGCATATCCACATCTACAGCACGGCCCGGTTCCACAGCTTCAGCACCGCCCGGTTCCACATCTACAGCATATCCACAGCTACAGCACGGCCCGGTTCCACATCTACAGCACGGCCCGGTTCCACAGCTACAGCACGGCCTGGTTCCACATCTACAGCACAGCCTGGTTCTACAGCTTCAGCACCGCCCGGTTCCACAGCTTCAGCATATCCACAGCTACAGCACGGCCCGGTTCCACAGCTACAGCACAGCCTGGTTCCACATCTACAGCATATCCACAGCGACACCACGGCCCGGTTCCACAGCAACAGCATGGCCCGGTTCCACAGCTACAGCACGGCCCGGTTCCACAGCTACAGCACTGTTTAACTGACGAGCTTTATGATTTCTGTACACGAGACCTGCACTCACACCCAGGGTTCCACCTCCATCACCCACCCCACCCTAGAGCTCCAGCCCTCCAAGACTTAGGAACCCTAGCTAATGACACTCGCTGAGCCCGATCCCCCCCCCCACCCCCCTGTGCTGACGTGGCTCCTGATTTAGAACAACACGCCTGTTGGACTGTTCGGTTACTGACGCTACACTAACAGCGCTGATGAGTCTGACTGGCTTTAACTGGGCGCAGCTGAGCAAACACGCCGCTAATCAGAGAGCGGAACGTGCGGGAGACCAAACCTGTAACATCAGCATCTATCAGACTGTCCACTCCTGCAGAGTCCGGCCTCCGAACACTTCCCAACCTCCAAACGCTCCCAACACCTTCCAACACCTGTCACAACCTTCAAAACCCCCACACCTACAAACCCCTCTCAACAAATCCCAATGCTTCCGAACACCTTTCAAAACCTCCAAACACCACCCAACAAGCAGAACACCGCACAAACGCCTCCCTATACCTCTAAACACCACACACAACCCTCCCAAACACGCTCCCCTATACCCTCTATAAACACCCCCCACAAACGCCTCCTATATTACCTCTAAACAACCCCCAAACGGCCTCCCTATAACCTCTAGAAACATAACCTCTTACAACACCTCACAACGCGCTCAGATATACCTCTAAAAACACTCTCACAAACGCCTCCGATAACCTATACCTCGAAAAACGCTCCCTATGGAACTACTACAACAAGTGCCAAACGCCTCCTCACCCCACAAACGCCTCCCTATACCTCTAAACACCCCACAAACGCCTCCCTATACCTCTAAACACCTCCAAACGCCTCCCTATACCTCTAAACGCCTCCCTATACCTCTAAACACCCCACAAACGCCTCCCTATACCTCTAAACACCTCCAAACGCCTCCCTATACCTCTAAACGCCTCCCTATACCTCTAAACACCGCACAAACGCCGTCCCCTATAACTCTCTAAACCACCTCCCTATATTCAAACACCTTCAAGAGGCTCCCTATACCTTCTAAACACCACTGCGACATACATCACGGCTAGCAAGCACCCCACAAACGCCTCCCTATACCTCTAAACACCCCACAAACACCTCCCTATACCTCTAAACGCCTCCAATCGCCTCCCTATACCTCTAAACACCCCACAAACTCCTCCCTATACCTCCAAACACCTCCCTATACCTCTAAACACCTCCAAATGCCTCCCTATACCTCCAAACACCTCCCTATACCTCTAAACACCTCCCTATACCTCTAAACGCCTCCAATCGCCTCCCTATACCTCTAAACACCTCCCTATACCTCTAAACACCGCACAAACACCTCCCTATACCTCTAAACACCTCCAATCGCCTCCCTATACCTCTAAACACCTCCAATCGCCTCCCTATACCTCTAAACACCCCACAAACGCATCCCTATACCTCTAAACACCTCCAAACACCTCCCTATACCTCTAAACACCTCCAAACTCCTCCCTATACCTCTAAACACCTCCAAACACCTACCTATACCTCTAAACACCTCCAAACACCTCCCTATACCTCTAAACGCCTCCCTATACCTCTAAACGCCTCCAAACACCTACCTATACCTCTAAACACCCCACAAACGCCTCCCTATACCTCTAAACACCCCACAAACGCCTCCCTATACCTCTAAACGCCTCCCTATACCTCTAAACACCTCCAAACACCTACCTATACCTCTAAACACCCCACAAACGCCTCCCTATACCTCTAAACGCCTCCCTATACCTCTAAACACCTCCAAACACCTACCTATACCTCTAAACACCCCACAAACGCCTCCCTATACCTCTAAACGCCTCCCTATACCTCTAAACACCTCCAAACACCTACCTATACCTCTAAACACCCCACAAACGCCTCCCTATACCTCTAAACACCTCCCTATACCTCTAAACACCTCCAATCGCCTCCCTATACCTCTAAACACCTCCAAACGCCTCCCTATACCTCTAAACACCCCACAAACGCCTCCCTATACCTCTAAACACCCCACAAACACCTCCCTATACCTCTAAACACCTCCAATCGCCTCCCTATACCTCTAAACACCTCCCTCCACTATAAACACCTCCAAACACCTCCCTATACCTCTAAACACCTCCCTATACCTCTAAACCCCTCCAAAAGCCTCCCTATACCTCTAAACACCTCCAAACGCCTCCCTATACCTCTAAACACCTCCAAACGCCTCCCTACCTTCTATACCTTCCAAGCCGCCCCATCTAAACACACCTCAAGCGCCTCCTCTATACTTCTAAACGCCTCCAAACGCCTCTCTATACCTCTAAACACTCCAAACAGCTCCTTGCTATACTCTCTAAACACCTCCAACACACCTACCTATACTTCTAAACGCCTCCAAACGCCTCCCTATACCTCTAAACACCTCCAATCGCCTCCCTATACCTCTAAACACCTCCAAACGCCTCCCTATACCTCTAAACACCTCCAAACACCTCCCTATACCTCTAAACACCCCACAAACGCCTCCCTATACCTCTAAACACCGCCAAACACCTACCTATACCTCTAAACACCTCCAAACGCCTCCCAATACCTCTAAACACCTCCAAACGCCTCCCTATACCTCTGAACACCCCACACACGCCTCCCTATACCTCTGAACACCCCACAAACGCCTCCCTATACCTCTAAACACCTCCAAACGCCTCCCTATACCTCTAAACACCTCCAAACGCCTCCCTATACCTCTAAACACCTCCAAGCGCCTCCCTATACCTCTAAACACCTCCAAGCGCCTCCCTATACTTCTAAACGCCTCCAAACGCCTCCCTATACCTCTAAACACCTCCAAACAGCTCTCTATACCTCTAAACACCTCCAAACACCTACCTATACTTCTAAACGCCTCCAAACGCCTCCCTATACCTCTAAACACCTCCAATCGCCTCCCTATACCTCTAAACACCTCCAAACGCCTCCCTATACCTCTAAACACCTCCAAACACCTACCTATACCTCTAAACGCCTCCAAACACCTCCCTATACCTCTAAACACCTCCAAACACCTACCTATACCTCTAAACACCTCCAAACACCTCCCTATACCTCTAAACACCCCACAAACACCTCCCTATACCTCTAAACACCTCCAATTGCCTCCCTATACCTCTAAACACCTCCAATCGCCTCCCTATACCTCTAAACGCCTCCCTATACCTCCCTATACCTCTAAACACCTCCAATCGCCTCCCTGATAATTCCTCTAAAACACACACTCCAAATCGCCTCCCTATATTTCCAAACACTCAAACTCAAACCTAACCAAAACAAGCTCTCTAATCTGTTGACTCTCACCCTCTATTCTCTCTCTCTGAGTGTCTCTCTCTGCTCCTCGTCTCTGCTGTTCCTGAAGTGCTCTCCTGACGTTCCCTCTCTCTTTTCTGTCCTTTATAGACTATTTGCGTTTGGCTCTCCTCACGAGCTGGCTTTCACCTACTTCAATGAACATCAAACACCGACCTTTTTTCAACATGGACCTCCAATCCTCCCCTGGGCCATGTAATATCGGTCTTTAGTGCAGCGTGAGCTGCTCCTTACTGGGAGACGCAGCTGATGAATCTGAGACCCTCCGTCTGCAGGACTGCAGCTATAAAGGCTCACAGCTAAATAAACACATCTCTAATTAATGTACATCCCTAATTAACCAGCCCCTGCTCCACTCGTCCACCAATCACTGTCAGCCACTAACGCTCCGACGAGCTCCGCCCACACGGGACCTAACTCAAAGCAGATTCATCAGAGCACCTTTAAAGCTGCAGTGGGACCATCAGACAGAACGGGGTCTCAGGACCTCGACTGAGCTCTGCTTCCTAGGCTCTAGCTATAAAGCCACACAGCTAATGAAGCTAACATGCTAAAATTAGCATGCTGCTAACTGCATTTCCACAGAGACTCTGCTGAGCTGATGTTGCCCCAGGGCAGCCCCATTTTCCTACAAAATGAAAGGGTTAATAATGAGGGGAGGAGCCTGTTCTGGACCGCACGTCTCCTGGCGTGTACTGTCTCTTTCTGAAACGGTCCAGCGCCGGGAAGACACGTGTTTGTGCTCTGGACTATGTCTCATCATCGCTCGACATTACGCTTAAGATCATGTAGGAAATGATTTGTTATGAGAAACTGTATTTATATGCCTGTTGCCTAGAAACAACACTGAGCAGCATACCGCCGCTAGACCACTGCAGTAGGATTAGGAGGAGGTGCCCCAGACTGAACTGGCCCCTGGTGCTTTGAGGTCACCCTGTATAGCTATGTGTATGCGGACGAACAGACACTTTAACGGAGCAGTGTGTAAGAGCTAGGGGATGGTTCTAATAACGAAGTGACTGAAGTTCTAACAGCTGCGACGGTGGGTGAAAGATGTATCGTGTATCGGAGATATTGAGACATTGGGGTTATGCTAACCAGCTAGTCCTGTCTGTAATACCACTCTGTACCTGAGGAGGTGATAGTGAGTCACTGTAGCGCTGTAGGAGGGGAATCAGTCCAGCATGAGAGGATGAAGAAGCAGTGCTGCTGCCCCGACGCCGTATTCTACCCTCACAACCCTGGCTGAGGCCTCCGCCACCCCTGCCCCCGCCCACTCTCAGACACCAGTGTGTGGCCATCTTCACAAACAGGGCCCGCATGTTAGCACTGTGCTAACTGCATTGCTAGGAAGCTACATTAGCCTTGCAGCTCTAGAGCTGAAACGAAAGGAGCACACCTCCGACACCGAACACGCCCCGGCTGATTGTTTGAGGTGAGGAGAGAAATGTAAAGGTTACACGTCAGGCCGTGCGGGGAACACGTCTGCTCCTGGCGTTCTCCGAAAGAACTGAATACCAGCACAGGGACGCAGGACAGTCTCGGGATAGCTGTTAGCCTTTCTCACACCAGCTTTACAGTGTGTACTCCAGTCCACCTTAAATACAGCTGCCGAAATGAACAACAGTTGGCCTAAAGTAGACAAACCGGAACATCAGAGAGCACAACAGGGAGGGAGGAACTGACCCAAGGCTCTAGTGTTGCGGTCTGGACAAGAAACCGGCGGAAGGGAAGGCCGAATCCTCCCTGCACCTAATGTATTAGCAGGTTGGTCAGAAGGTGAAAGGGTTGTTTTTAAAACTACAGCCCATGAAACCGGGAGAAGGAGGCAGCGCGATTCTGCCAAGAGACGGAAAGAAAAAACCGGAGAAAAGGAAAACCGCCTTTGTAGGTCAGAAGGTCTTTTTTCCTGATGCAAACGGAGAATAAACTCCACAAACCAACAATAATATTTGATATGAAAACATGTTATTCAGGAAACGGTTCACGGAGAGCCCTCGGCCCTTCGGCCAGTCCTGGCCGGGAGCGCTGATCTGGAAGATGAATTTATCATGGCCAGATCTCTCTACAGTCGCGCTGGGAGCTGAATAAACTCCCCACTAGCCGGGTTCTGTTGTTCCTCTTTAGTCCCGATGACCCCATCTGTCCCTCCTTGCCCTCCGACAGAGGCGATGAATACGCACCGTGAGCGCCTCAGACGTCCACTGGGTCTATAAACAAATGGACAGGAGGAGTCCAGTACAAACACACTCACCCTCACCGCGCTGTACCACACTCCACATTACACCGCCTGACGCCCTACTGCAGAGGCAAACGCTCATCACCAAACCTCCACCTGGGGGTCATGTGTAACCACCCAGCGATTAATCTGCAGAGGGTACCCAAAACGCTCATCACCAAACCCCCATCCACCTGCGGGGGAAAACGCCTCATTAAACCTACCCATCGATTAATATCAGCCACCCCATAGCACTGTAAACCCATCATAGTTACTCTTACACCGGGGACCTCACGCTGCCTTATAGTTCACTGCCACCCCAGTACATACCCCCGCCTAGTCACTTACAGTGATAGGTCACAGAAACGCCTCAGGGCAAATCCCATAGTCACTCTACACCCATCGCCATAGTCACTCCACATCGCCCATAGTCACTATACACCCCTCACCCATAGTCACTCTACACCCGATCGGCCCATAGTCACTCTACACCCCTCACCCAAGGCCTTCATACCATCGCCCTCTTCATCTACACCCATCGCCCATAGTCACTCTACACCATCGCCCATAGTCACTCTACCCCATAACCCATAGTTACTCTACACCCATAGTCACTCTACAACCTCACCCATAGTCACTCTACACCCACACCCATAGTCACTCTACACCCATCACTCTACCCATGGAGTCACTCTACCACCCATCGCCCATAGTCACTCTACACACCCATCGCCCATAGTCACTCTACACCCATCGCCCATAGGTCACTCTACACCATCACCCATAGTTCACTCTACACCCATCGCCCATAGTCCACTCTACACCCTCGCCCATAGTCACTCTACACCCATCACCCATAGTCTCTACCACCATAGCCCATAGTCACTCTACACCCATCGCCCATAGTCACTCTACAACCCATCGCCCATAGTCACTCTCCCACCCATCGCCCATTAGTCCACACCTCACCCATCACCTACACCATAGTCACTCTACACCCATCGCCCATAGTTACTCTACACCCATCACCCATAGTCACACTCTACACCCATCACCCCTATTTTGAGTCACTCTACACCCATCGCCCATAGTTTACTCTACAACCCATCACCCCATAGTCACGCTAACACACCCATCACCCATAGTTATTCTACCAGCTAAGTACGCTACCCATGCCTTTTCATAGTTACTCCACACCATCACCCATAGTCGTATGTAACAGCTAGGGGATGGTTCTAATAACGAAGTGACTGAAGTTCTAACAGCTGCGACGGTGGGTGAAAGATGTATCGTGTATCGGAGATATTGAGACATTGGGGTTATGCTAACCAGCTAGTCCTGTCTGTAATACCACTCTGTACCTGAGGAGGTGATAGTGAGTCACTGTAGCGCTGTAGGAGGGGAATCAGTCCAGCATGAGAGGATGAAGAAGCAGTGCTGCTGCCCCGACGCCGTATTCTACCCTCACAACCCTGGCTGAGGCCTCCGCCACCCCTGCCCCCGCCCACTCTCAGACACCAGTGTGTGGCCATCTTCACAAATAAGTCACTCTACACATCCCGCATGTTAGCCACTAGTGCTAACTGCATTGCTAGGAAGCTACATTAGCCTTGCAGCTCTAGAGCTGAAATAGAAAGGATCAACCAGCGTCACGCTACACATCGCCACTCCCCTTGTCCTCCCACACCACCCATCGCCCGAACACGCCACGGCTGATTGTTTGAGGTGAGGAGAGAAATGTAAAGGTTACACGTCAGGCCGTGCGGGGAACACGTCTGCTCCTGGCGTTCTCCGAAAGAACTGAATACCAGCACAGGGACGCAGGACAGTCTCGGGATAGCTGTTAGCCTTTCTCACAGCTTTACAGTGTACTCCAGTCCACCTTAAATACAGCTGCCGAAATGAAACAGTGCCTAAAGTAGACAAACCGGAACATCAGAGCACAACAGGGAGGAGCTGACCCAAGCTCTAGTGCGTCTGGACAGAACCCGGCGGAACCGAATCCTCCCTGCACCTAATGTATTAGCAGGTTGGTCAGAAGGTGAAGGGTTAAAACTACAGCCCATGAAACCGGAGGAGGCAGCGCGATTCTGCCAAGAGACGGAAAGAAAAAACGGAGAAAAGGAAAACCGCCTTGTAGGTAGAAGGTCTTTTTTCCTGATGCAAACGGAGGAATAACTCCACGGACAAAATAATATTTTGATATGAAACATGTTATTCAGGAAACGGTTCACGGAGAGCCCTCGGCCCTTCGGCCAGTCCTGCCGGAGCGCTGATCTGGAAGATGAATTTATCAGGCCAGATCTCTCACAGTCGCTGCTGGGAGCTGAATAAACTCCCCACTCCGGTTCTGTTGTTCCTCTTTAGTCCCGCTGACCCCATCTGTCCTCCTGCCCTCCGACAGAGGCGATGAATACGCACCGTGAGCGCCTCAGACGTCCACTGGGTCTTAAACAAATGGACAGGAGTCAGTACAAACACTCACTCGCTCGCTGTACCACACCTCCACATTACACCGCCTGACGCCCTACTGCAGAGCAAACGCTCATCACCAAACCTCCACCTGCGGGGTCATTAACCACCCAGCGATTAATCAGCACCTACTGTAAACCCACATCCGGGGACCTCCGCTGCTTCACTGCCCCCAGTACAGACCCCCAGTCACACAGTGAGGGGCAGAAACGCCTCAGGCTCCCATAGTCACTCTACACCCATCGCCCATAGTCACTCTACACCCATCACCCATAGTCACTCTACACCCATCACCCATAGTCACTCTACACCCATCACCCATAGTCACTCTACACCCATCGCCCATAGTCACTCTACACCCATCGCCCATAGTCACTCTACACCCATCACCCATAGTCACTCTACACCCATCGCCCATAGTTACTCCACACCCATCGCCTATAGTTACTCCACACCCATCACCCATAGTCACTCTACACCCATAGTCACTCTACACCCATCGCCCATAGTCACTCTACACCCATCACCCATAGTCACTCTACACCCATCGCCCATAGTCACTCTACACCCATCGCCCATAGTCACTCTACACCCATCACCCATAGTCACTCTACACCCCTCGCCCATAGTCACGCTACACCCATCGCCCATAGTCACTCTACACCCATCGCCCATAGTCACTCTACACCCATCGCCCATAGTCACTCTACACCCATCACCCATAGTCACGCTACACCCATCGCCCATAGTCACTCTACACCCATCGCCCATAGTCACTCTACACCCATCGCCCATAGTCACTCTACACCCATCGCCCATAGTCACTCTACACCCATAGTCACTCTACACCCATAGTCACTCTACACCCATAGTCACTCTACACCCATCGCCCATAGTCACGCTACACCCATCACCCATAGTCACTCTACACCCATCGCCCATAGTCACTCTACACCCATCGCCCATAGTCACGCTACACCCCTCGCCCATAGTCACGCTACACCCCTCGCCCATAGTCACGCTACACCCATCGCCCATAGTCACTCTACACCCATCGCCCATAGTCACTCTACACCCATCACCCATAGTCACTCTACACCCATCGCCCATAGTCACTCTACACCCATCGCCCATAGTCACTCTACACCCATCGCCCATAGTCACTCTACACCCATCGCCCATAGTCACTCTACACCCATCGCCCATAGTCACTCTACACCCATCACCCATAGTCACTCTACACCCATCGCCCATAGTCACTCTACACCCATCGCCCATAGTCACTCTACACCCATCGCCCATAGTCACTCTACACCCATCGCCCATAGTCACTCTACACCCCTCGCCCATAGTCACTCTACACCCATCGCCCATAGTCACTCTACACCCATCACCCATAGTCACTCTACACCCATCGCCCATAGTCACTCTACACCCATCGCCCATAGTCACTCTACACCCATCACCCATAGTCACTCTACACCCATCACCCATAGTCACTCTACACCCATCACCCATAGTCACTCTACACCCATCACCCATAGTCACTCCACTCCGTTCACTTGGATTCCAGCACTTTTTGGTAAGGTGTGTCCCCGCCCGGCTGTGTGTCCTCACTCGTAGCGGCAGGCGGAAGGACTTTACTGGAGCTTAACGAGCAGGAAGAAATCAGAGACAATCAGAGCGGAGTGCTGAGGTAATCTCTGACATGCCTCCAAATAAAACAGCCTGACCACTCCGCCGCTGATCACCCCCACCCCCCAACCTCTCCTCCGCCTGGGCAGCCACATAAACCCACCCGGAGCTGTGTGCACAGTGGTCTTCGGGAGGAAGAGGCTGAAGGCTCGGCCTGAAAGTTCTCATCCTAAAAGACCCAGCTGCATTACAAATCAGGATAAAGCGTCCGGAAAGTCGCGGATCTCCAGTTCCTCTCCTCCACAGCACCCCCTGCTGCTGTGTTAGCCTGGGGTCATCTCCTTATCCTTTCAGGGGTTCCTCTGACATGGTGGACATCAGATCAGCAAAATCTCAGCTCCGCACAGACTTCACCATGTCTGGAGGAGTCACCACAGCTTCTCAGACCTCTACCCAGCGCGCCGGGGGGCTGCAACAGGCTCAGCTCACATCTATAAATAATAAATATCCATCATGTGGAATTTCTTGCTGGGAAAACATTGTTCCCGATCGCTCCAACATTGAGATAATCATGTCTATGGACTGTGGACAGGCAGATAAAGACAGGTGCAGTTGGATGAGAGGTGTTGGGAGCCTCATACAGGCTGCTGCTGAAGGTCCCAGACAGAGCCATGCAGTCAAGCGGACGAGCTTCACGTCCACAAACAAACAACGGCTTCACTTCAAATCAAACACAAGCAAACACGAAGATCAAGGCCTGTCTTCAAAGAGCCGGGTAAACTGAGGCTTCATCTGTCACTCACTGATGACTGCTCTCCCCTCTGACATCACAGGACATGATGACATGTGTGACCATCAGAGATGTCCTACACGTGTTTTCAGCACCGCAACATGGAGAGACTGTAATTTAGCCACCGCGGAGTTCAGCGCTGGCTGGGTGGAAATCTTCCCATCTGGCAGCGATTACATCGTTTGGGGGACTTTGATTACGGCTGTCCGAGCAGCAGCAGCGAGCGGAGGAACACGTCCACTGCACGGAACACTCCAAGTTCAGACTCCAGAAGTCTTAAACCATCTAGCTGCCAGACTCTGGAACTAGACAAGCGCAGCATTCAGAACGTTCTGTAGTTCAGGACCAGTCTCTCCAGAACGCCCGCTATCTCTAAACGCCCGCCATGTCCAGATTGCCCGCCATGTCCAGAACGCCCGCCATGTCCAGAACGCCCGCCATGTCCAGAACGCCCGCCATGTCCAGAACGCCCGCCATGTCCAGAACAACCACCATGTCCAGAACACCCGCCATGTCCAGAACACCCGCCATGTCCAGAACACCCACCATCTCTAAATCGTTCACCATGTCCAGAACACCTCAAGAACTCCTGACATCCATAACCCAGAGGAACCAGGATCTTTGATTCAGATGAAGTCTGGGCTACAGGGATTACCACAGTCTCAGTCCAGCACCAGGTTTACTCCATACCTGGGAATATTAAAACTCCAACATGGAAACCCCCAAATTCCAGAACACTGCGTCTTTAAGAACTCCGGTCGCCCTGAACTCCAGCAGGGTCTCCGCAGTAACGAGCTAATTTCATATTAGACTGAATTATATCAGACGTCACCAGAAGAAGGTCATCCGCACACGCAGCCAGAAACCACTGCCGCTCATCCCCAGTGTTTACATTACACACGTCTATTAACAAAAATCTAAACCACATTCGTTATCAGACCCTGCAGCCTCTCGCGAGGTCCTCGCCCTGAACACAGGCTCGCTCAGCCCCACAGCACCGCACACAGAACCTGAGAACCAGGTTCCTCCTACAAACACAGCATTTAACGGTAGATCAGAGACGCAGCAGGACAGAGTCACAGGGCTATCATGGCCCGGCGTCCACATCGGACCGCCGCTCCAATCCGGGTATTCCCTGCATGCTGCGGGAGCAGCTACAGCACAGCAGCACAAACACAAACCCAACCTCCATCTGCTCAGCCGTGTGATTAGATCTTTCTGAAACCACACACGTTCCACACAAACAGCCCAACACAAACAACTGCACCAACACTGAGGGAGCGGGTCACTCAGGAGGATCAGATGGTCTGCTGGACGCCTGCTCAAACATCTAGAACTACACAACTAGGGACTCATTCACAGGCCCCCTGACCATAAGGTGACGTCCTGACCACAGCTATCTGGACATCTAAGGTGAGTCCTGTAAGGATTCCCAGATTCCCAGTCAGTTCTGTGTTAAGGTCACTGCACACCATGCAAGGCACAAGCTCCGGGTTGAGGTTCAGAGCTACTCTCGGCTGGTACAGAGTGAGTGTACTAGTGTTCAGTGTTCACGCTCGGTACCAGTCACTACCGCCACACAGACTGACAGTTCACAGCTAACAGGCCATTAGCATTAGAGACTGGCTGTCAGGTTATCCACTGGGTCTGTCTGTGTCCCTGTGTCTCGTACTGCTCTAATCGGCCTCACGTTGCGTGGTGTGTGTCAGCAGTTACAGGAGGCCGTCGATGGGAGGATGTAATTATCAGATATCGGCACAGAATTCCCACTGAATCCGTGAATCCCTAGCAAACCAGTTAAACCATTAAGAGGCTAATCTAGCAGTAAACTAGCAGGTAGCAGCAGGAAACTAGCGGACTCTAAAAGAGACGGTCGGCCGGGGCACTGAAGCTAGAACAGCTCTAGTACGACCCGGCGCTCTAGCGTACTTTGGTGGTTGTCCTTGTAGAACGTCCCATGAACAGAGTGGTACAGCAGCCGAGCCGAGGACTGAGGCCCAGATCAGCTGCCCAGCTTCATACAGACGGAGAGAGTCTGCAGCTCCCGCAACATTCCCTACACTACGCAAAGCAGTAACATCAGTAAGATTAATAACATGTGGTTTAAAGGTGAAATCAGATTCCAGAGTAGAGACTCCCAACTACGTACTCCAGATCTCATTTATACAGCCAGGTTTCCAAGACTACCACACCTTTAATGTCCCCTCACCCTGCTCACGGCTGGACAGTGTTTGTAATGGCCTGAAATGCAGTTACTGATGAAGAGGAGCAGGTTTAGGAAGTTTACAGGAACAGACTCTGCGCTGAGCGGATGCCAGACTGAACCTCCGGAGGGAAACAGGCCGTGCAAAAGAGATACACCATCCCGACGGACTAATTGATGTGGTTGAACATGTGATGTATCTTCAAAGTCCAGCTTCAATCAGAAGCACATGCGGATCCTGCTCCGTGTTTTCCGGCGGGCGCCGCGTCTCGGAGAGTTTTTAAATGCTTGATGGCTTTTATTTTCAAACCTGGAAGAGTCGAGTCCCGAATGAAAGGAGAGGACGCAATTAGGAGACTGAAACTAGAACCAGGAGAATATGAACCATATGAGCTAATGCCATTCCCCTAATGTGTTTAGGAGCGCCGAGCGGATCCTCCGCGGAGAGAGGTGGAATTCAGTGTGTTTGGATTTGCACGGCTGCATGAGTGAACACTATCAATCTGTATCCAGCGGGAATCCTCCATGGAGGGAGACGTTTAGATGTTTCACTCCTCCGGCTCTGGGCAGCAGGGTGGGGGGTGGGGCGGTTTCCGCAGGACAGCAGGATGGAAATTAATTTTGACAGAAAACTATTTTTACTCCATAACCTGCTCCGCCTCCCAGGACTAACGCTGAAGGGAACTGGATATATGGCTGGGAATGACGGGATCTGAGCAGGAGGGGAACGTTTTAGCCTTCTAATGCTGCAGTCAGGAAGGCCTGATTTCAGTCGGGAAGGCCTGATTTCAGTCGGGAAGGCCTGATTTCAGTCAGGAAGGCCTGATTTCAGTCGGGAAGGCCTGATTTCAGAAGGGAAGGCCTGATTTCAGAAGGGAAGGCCTGATTTCAGAAGGGAAGGCCTGATTTCAGTCGGGAAGGCCTGATTTCAGTCGGGAAGGCCTGATTTCAGTCGGGAAGGCCTGATTTCAGAAGGGAAGGCCTGATTTTAGTCGGAAAGGCCTGGGGTGCAGGATAGTCTCGGAAACGTGTCTTCAGCTTTATCCCCAAAACTTGGTCATCTAACAAGAGGAAGTTCCAGTCTGAGCTTGATGTAGCTACTATATTTATTAATGCTGGGCAACACACAGAATTCCTAAATCAGCATTCCTGAATCCATACAGCTTCTCACTAATGTTCTCCACACACCTTCAGTCATCCTACCATCTCCACAACTCTGCACTTCCTGCTTCCTCTGCCTGGAGAAGGCTGAAGGCAGAACCCCAGAGTCCCAGTGCTCAGGAGGATGTGAACCATCAACCTCCAGCCCACCAGTTCACACCGCCGAGCTGGTCCCTGCAGCACCACCATCTCCGAGCGGCACACAACACCTAACCACCCCAACACTCGGCTGACCGCTGCCCATCATTCCAGAATAAACACCTCCCACTGAGGAATTCCGGGATAAACAGAATTCTGCTGAGGCGTTCACGGAGAGACTTCAGCACCAGATAAACAGCTGACACTACTGTTCATGGTAACAGCATCTACACTACCGATGCAGTGGATCAGGATTAGGATGGGAATGCCGGAGCGCTCCTTTAGGACATCTGCATGTTGAATTCTAGGTGCGGTTAGAGTGATCGCGCTTGGTGTCCTTCTGTAAGTCCAGAGGAACATGCTGAAGTTATTGTCCGGGGTAATTGTGCGTACGCCGCACACGCAGAAGACGGAGATTAAGAGGAATAACCAGAAATTGTCTTCACTCATTAGAGCTCCTCCGAGTTCTTTCCCAGACCAGTTTGGTATTTATTAAGGATTTCCTCACAGATTTCCCAGAACACCCCACACTGGGATTTTTCCAGCAGAAAGACAAAGCTGATTACATTGCATTCCGAAGCCGGAGTCTCTGTCCTTGGCCGCGTCCCGGCCGATGTGAAAGCGGGGCGGATGATGCGGTATTACCGAGAGGATGCGTTATTTACTGCTCGTTACAGTCTGGAACGCTCCAGCTGCTCAGACAGCTCCGGTGGAGGGACGCCGCTCTTGGCAGGGTCTGCCCACCTCCGCATGATAATTGCCAATTACTTCGGAGCAGGAGAAAACCGCCGGCACAAAGCAGAGCCCGATCTGGAAACAATCAGCAGGTCAGAGCGCTGGCACTGACCGCAGGCTCTTCCATTACTGCTGGGATGAGGCCTCGTCCGTCTGAGCTTCACACGGAGGTTCGACCTCGGCAGAGCTAACGGAGTTACGCAACACCGCAGGAACGACTCTTCCCGATCAGGAACCGCAGAACCGACTGCTGACCCCATCTATTGTATAAACCCGGAGGTCCATCCACTCCGTTCAGCTTTAGCGTTATTACACACCAGCGTACGGAGTAACGGAGTCCCTCCAGGTTACAGAGCAGCGCGTGTTCCCTACAGGTCACTCCCAGGTCAGGAACTCCAGTGCTGGTTATGGAGGTTGGAGTAAAATCTCCAGATTAGTTTCATACTGAACGTTAAATATTCAGTCACCAGGAAACCGTCCTGACCAAAGCCACCTCTGGATCTCACCGTCCTGACCAAAGCCACCTCTGGATCTCACCGTCCTGACCAAAGCCACCTCTGGATCTCACCGTCCTGACCAAAGCCAGCTGTGACTGACCATCAGGCTGCAGGGCTCTAACGATGTCCATCAGGACATAAAGCCATCTGGATGGAAAGCTCCCTCTCCCTCTGGACCTCTCCCTCCGGACTTCTCCCTCCGGACCTCTCCCTCTTGACCTCTCCCTCCGGACCTCTCCCTCCGGACCTCTCCCTCCGGACCTCTCCCTCCGGCCCTCTCGCTCCGGCCCTCTCCCTCCGGACCTCTCCCTCCGGACCTCTCCCTCCGGACCTCTCGCTCCGGACCTCTCGCTCCGGACCTCTCCCTCTGGACCTCTCCCTCCGGATCTCTCCCTCCGGACCTCTCCCTCCGGACCTCTCCCTCCGGACCTCTCGCTCCGGACCTCTCGCTCCGGACCTCTCCCTCCGGACCTCTCCCTCCGGACCTCTCGCTCTGGATGAGTTTTTCATTGTTTTACAAATAAAACATTCCAGTGTACGATATTCCCAAACAACTCTATAATGGACTTGGCTGAGCTCTGGATCTTTACAGGCCCAGCCAACGTCCTTCAAATCCGACTTCTTATTTTCAGCCTTCCCATCCCATCCCATCCCATCCCATCCCATCCAAATTAACCATCATCAACATTCCATACACACTCAGAAGACACATGTAGGTTGACTGGTGGTTCTAGATAATCAAAAAATGTCTATATGTCTGTTCTAGACATGGAGAACCCTTGTTCCCTTCACCCGCTCTCACTCACTCTGTTCACTCTCAGATAGAGGGGAGTATTGGGGGGCGGGGGTGGGGGCAGCATGCCTGCTCTGGGTGGTGGGGATGGCGTGACCCTTCAGGGGGGTGAAGCTCTTAAAGGGTAATAAAGGTACGTTACAAGATCCCCTCTAATCTTCCCGGGACAAAACATCACCGGAGAAGAAAATAACAACAACGGACACTTTGGAACTTCAGTGCAGGCTGGCAACTGGAAGCAGATGTGGGAACATATCATTCCGGTTTTATTGGAAAATATCAAAACAAAGCAGCGCTCCCTCTCCCGCAGTTCCGGCCTTTGAAGCGTCCCAGCGACTCGTAAAGCACACAGATACATAAAACAGCATTCCGCCCCAATCCCCGCACTCGGCTGTCCGGGTGGGCAGGGTGCGCGCGGTGTCGGCGGCGAGTGGGGGGGAGGGGGGGGAGGGGGGTAAGGTCAGTGCAGATGGCTCTTTTTAATGACCTGTGATGTGTAAAAGACCAGAGTGTGCTGGATCAGATCCAGACCTATCCGATTCAGGATTAGCAACTAGCCTAGCCCAGCTTTAAATCAATCACAACTACAATAAACTCAGACCTACAGAGAGAGAGAGAGAGAGAGAGAGAGAGAGAGAGAGAGAGAGAGAGAGAGAGAGAGAGAGAGAGAGAGAGGGATAAAGAGAGAGAGAGAGAGAGAGAAACACAGAGAGAGGGAGAGAGAGAGACAGAGACAGACAGACAGACAGACAGACAGACAGACAGACAGACAGACAGACAGACAGACAGACAGAGAGAGAGAGAGAGAGAGAGAGACAGGGATAAAGAGAGAGAGAGAGAGAGAGAGAAACACAGAGAGAGCGAGAGAGGGAGAGAGAGAGAGAAACACAGAGAGAGGGAGAGAGAGAGAGAGAGAGAGAGAGAGAGAGAGAGAGAGAGAGAGAGAGAGAGAGAGAGAGAGAGAGAGAGAGAGAGAGAGAGAGAGAGAGAGAGAGAGAGAGAGACAGAGACAGACAGACAGGCAGGGAGAGAGAGAGAGAGAGAGAGAGAGAGAGAGAGAGAGAGAGAGAGAGAGAGAGAGAGAGAGAGAGAGAGAGAGAGAGAGACAGAGAGAGAGAGAGAGAGAGAGTACTCAGTAGAACCCAGGTGGAGAACAGCAGAACTACCAGCACCTTTAACAGATCAGCACAGAGAACCTTCAGAACCGAAGCACCCAGCTGAGCTCTTTTGTTTGTCCCAGCGGTGTTGAATGGCAGATGTGTGGGGTTCCGTCTGCCACAGGGGAACCGTGTCTAGAGCCTGCAGATCCAGTCACTGTGATTAAATCAGTGCGGGGTCTCGGGTCACCCTGCACCTCCCTGCAGCGGGCTAATCAGCGTGACAGGATCTAGAGAGGGTCTCAGAACGTCCTCTACAACTACAAGCCCACCGGTGTCAGAGAACAGCGAGCATGTGAGGAAGCTTTGATCCGCGCTCAGGAAACGTGGCACTCGCAGGAAACCACGGCTCAGGCTGAGAGGAGCGCCGGGTAAAGCCTCAGGAGAACCTTCAGAACCCAGAAGAAAAACTCTAACGCAACCGCACGGATGTGGAAACTCTGTATCAGCACGGGCCGAGAGTTCACCGGGTGAGGAGAAGCTGGAAGTGAGTGTTTTGAGTGCGATATGGATCTCGGAATGCTGTGTGCGAGCTTTAAAAACAGCAGGAGGAGAAAGGAGGAGAAAGGAGGCCGCAGTGGACCAAACCTGCGGTCACCCGAGACTCTGCTCGGGGGGTCGTGTTTATCTGAGGGAGGTAACGGTATGGAGCGCTGCGTCAGGAAGACGCAATTTGACTCCATCACGGCTGTTATTCACTCGGAGCTTCACCAAGCCGGAATCTCCTCTCAGAGCAGGAGTACGGGCATCTGTGCTCCTGGGCTCCCCCTACAGCTGCGGGGCGTAATTCACTTTTACTCCTCTGTCGTGAATACGTGAGCAAATGGCGGCGCCACCCTCGCCACTACCGCCCCCACCACCACCCCCGCCCCCGGTCTGTGCAGGTGATCACTAGTAGTCCCTAAAGGGTGAACACCCAGCCCCTGCGGGCGCCCTGGCACAGTTCTGGTCTGACTCGTGTGTTTGATCCACTTAACCAAAACTTTACACGCAGCTGGTCCTGGTTCTTCGTTACGTAGTCATGCTGACGTTAGTGTGAGTGACAGAGACACTGAGCATTTCACACCACGTCGTACGTCTGTACATACCAACGTCACACAGACAGACTCAGACAGAAGCTCCGGCTCAGTGTTCCGATCCACAACAACCTCAAACTGCCTTCTCAGAACCGCAGGACATCAGACTTCATCAGACACCATCACTACAGCCGTCCTGCGTTTCACACCGGGCCGTCCTCTAGTGCGGAACGTGTGACTGACACCGACAGAACAGCAGCACCAGCATGGGTCCATCTAGAGGTCATCCGAAGAACACCAGTCCAGAAAAGACGGGCCTACATGCTGTTCCTACCCAAAGCCTCAGTCTGCACCGAGCACCTCGCATCCGCGTCGGGTCCGGTGACTGTGTGACACGCAGCTGTTCCCTGATGTGTGTTCAGTGACGGAGCACAAACACCGATTTGTCCTTCATAACCAAAGACCCTGAGAGCTCAGCTCTCGTACAGCTGTCCGCTCCTACAGCCTAATCTCCGCCGCCCCCTCACCGAGAGCCACTGTGCAGCTCAGACCAGCATCTTCTCACCAAACAAGAGCTGCCGAGTGGAAACACCCAGAATATTTGCAGAACGGATTTGGTTTCTCCGGGATTACGGCCGCTGTGGTGGGAACCCTCTCCAAGATCACTAGCGTGCTGGTGGAACCTCGTAACCAAGCCAAAGTAAACAAGGCTGAAGAGTGACCTGGAGCTCGTCCCAAATCAACACGGACCCCCGAGACCCCCAGGCAGTGGGAATGCGGTGACATCACTGGACGAGAAAGCTTTACAGCCCAGGAGGAACGAACGCTATCCATCATAACCAAACACGCGTGGATGGTTTATGAGTTCAGTTGCACCGTTTTATGATCCGGGAATAAACCGCCCACTGTTCCTCGCCGCGCCCCCCGTTCCTCACCGCGCCCCCCCGTTCCTCACCGCGCCCCCCCGTTCCTCACCGCGCCCCCCGTTTAGACACACAGGCGTCATTTCATCGCTTCAGAATGAGCCGCTGCACTAACACTCAGAACCGCTCTGGTGGGAGACGTGAGAAATATACAGCCACTCCGTCACCTCCACCTACGCGGAGAAACACTCCCCGTCAGAAAGTGGACTACAGTACGTCACCTGACTGGAACAGCAGAACCCCGCACGTCTGACCGTGTCCATAAACAACACTCACTCAGCAGCGGAACACCGGGTCATTCACCACCAGGCGGTGACCGTCCTCAGGGCCCGGACTGGGTCACAGGTACGAGCAGACGGGGAGTTCAGTAGATCAACACAGTGTCAACCAGGATCTCCACCATAACACACCACCTGCAGTCTCCTACCGACCTACAACACCTCTACCAAACACAGAACGCGGTGGAGGACAGCGGGGGGCACTGGAGGACCGCTGGAGAGGGCGGGACTTCACTAAAGACGCGGTGTCTGATAGGTGATGTGGTCGTGTCTCAGTTCAATACAACATGACATCGGAGCGTACTCCGTCAGAGTTCAGTACTGAGGTTACGCAGGACCGGGCCAAGTGAGTCTGAGACTAGGCAAAGTCTGGGTCCAGATGAGAGCAAGCCAAAAGTAAAATCAGGTCCGGTTTAGAAACTACAGCCTCGGCGCACACCCGTGTGTCCTGAACATTCAGGAACAGTCGCAGTTCAGCAGGACTGTCAAACTCATTCACCTGGAAGAGCTCTACTGCATCACGGAATGGACCCAGCTTCCTCAGTCACGACCGTATCCGGCTACACAATCTCTAGAACTCTCTAGAATTCCTTAAATGTACAGCGTAGAACTATCGGTCAGTAATCTAGACCACATGTGGAACAAGGAGAGCTCGTCTATTAACCCAGGTGGAAAACCATGAAGCCGGAATCACCCATCAGTATGCAGACGGGCGGAGAACCAGCAGAACAGGGCGCGGAGCACCGCCTACACGGGAGCTCTGATTAGCTACTGTTAGCTTTAGCGCTCATATCTGGGAATTCTGAGCGTTTAATGAATGAGTTTAACCAACAAGAACCAAAATGAAGAAATAAAATTCCTTATCCATAAATCACCTACGCCACTCTCCTCTCCGTCTCCGTCTGCTGCCGGAGGCAATGTGTTAAATCATTCCCACATACTTCTACCTGCTTTACAGGAACCGGAGCGACCCGAGCTGCTGTACTCCCCGCAGCACCATGAAAACGCTCCTTGTCTGTTTTGAAGACCGTACAGGATAATAAAACAGAAAGTGACAGTCGGCTTTACGGCCAAGAACAACACGGCGCTCCGGTCTGGAGGATGGAGCTCCGGTCCTGCAGAGCTGCTCCTCGGAGGCTTTATTAAACTCAGAGGAGAAACAGCAGGTCTGGAGCGTGAAGCCGGAGCACGCGGCTGGACAGGAGCGGACACGCCGGTCAGCTGACAGGCCGTGGAAAACTCGACACATCTGCTAAACACAGAAACGACTGAAGCGGCTCTCAGACAGTGATGGATCCGAGATGGAAGGTTTGGAGTTAACCAAAATAATCCAAACCAAGGTTTTCTCCTGACACATGCCAAAGCCTTTCATCTCGAGATGTTTAGATAATCAGCGGTGGATTGCCGACCGGGCCGGTGGGGCCACCACCCAGCATCTCGGACCATATGGTATAAAGGGATTCAAATACTGAAGGATAAACATTAGACGGACAAGCGGCTCTTAAACACGGACACATGAGGAACGTTCTCTGTTCACAGGAACCTCAGGTTCTATGTTCTTCATCAGCACTAAACAAACAGCAGGCACCAAACAGGCCTTTGAAGGAGCACCTCTCTGACTCTCCAGGCAGAAGGTCCAGGAAAGCAGGTCATGTGAACAGAGGCTTGGGGTCGGAGCGCTGGGTCGTCTGTATGTAGTAACGTCACACGGGCTCAAACACAAGTCCAGCTCCGTGTTTAGGTCTCAAGTGATCTCAACATCAACACCACACTGAAGAAGGTCTGCTGACAGGAGTGGATGACTCACTCACCTCCTCAGAAGACACGACCTTCACCAAGTTTACACTGAGTTCTCTTTGAGTTCTCCTCCAGTCAGCAGATTCACCCGTCTGAAGTGGAACCGCCGGCTTGATGCCAGCTCGCCGTGTCTGGCACCTCAGCCCGTCTCGAGTAAGGGTTCTCCCCAGAGGTTCTGCACAGGCCGTGTGGACACCCTGTACCTGCAGAGGAAGAGTTTGAGGTTCCCAGCTGGGTCTGACTGTGCTGACGCTCTGTGTTGGGATGGTGCGGATGGTGTGGTTAAAGACTGGTTCCCGTAAGTGTGTTCGGAGTGCAGCTCGGTGAAGGCCTGTTCACAGTCAGGATCTGGTTACCACCGTATCTTGTCCTCTAACGTTCAGGCTCTGAATCATTCCCTCCTGCAGACCCTAAACGCCGTTTCATGAGGAAGCACACGTCAACATTCACCCTGAACCCCCCGGGACACCCCGGGACACTCCGGGACCCCCGGGACCAATGACCAGCAGCACTTCCATGTTTGGGTCCGGTCCAAAGTGCAGCCAGCAGCAATAACTGAAAACATGAGCACAGAGACTCGGCACAGACCCGCTTCTCCAGGACCTCACAGAGAACCTAAAGCCTGCCTGGACAACAGTACAGGGGTCAGCGAGGGGTCAGCGAGGGGTCAGTGTATCTGTTACAGGAAGCCCAAGATGTTTTATTAGGAGTGATGCTAAGAAGCTAAAGCGCGGTGCAGACAGCTAGCCTGGCGTCCTGTAACTCTATGCCCTTCCTGAGAACGTCCAGCGGAGGCAGCGGTCACTCACTACAGAACAATGACCACATGACCACCAGGCAGAGCGTGTGTAGTGATGGACACACAGCTGGGTCTGTCTCAGAAACCCCAGCAGAGCTGTTACACCGTAAGGCGAGACATTAGGAGGCGTGTACACAGCACAGAGGGGTCATCGGAGGAAACCCCGAGCCTCGTGCTGACCTGTCCAGCTCTTCATCATCTGATCTCACTGACCATCCCGGACAGGAAACAGGAAGCACTCTGAATCAACAGGGCAGCAGCTCATCACTCTGACGCCGGGCCGGCGGGACAGAGGACACTGCAGAGAGCGCTGGGTGGGGGGGGGTCACTTATGGGCCAGGGCAGGGTCTTCTGGGTATAGCTACTCTGACAGAGAAGACCCTCAGCGTTCTCTGGATCAGTCAGGAAAACTTTGGACAAGTAACTCCTTAAAGTGCATGAGCATTATCCAGTAACTCATCCCAAACCCACAGTCACCACTGGGAACAACAGAGTCACCACTGGGAACAACAGAGTCACCACTGGGAACAACAGAGTCACCACTGGGAACAACACAGTCACCACTGGGAACAACACAGTCACCACTGGGAATAATAACACAGTCACCACTGGGAATAATAACACAGTCACCACTGGGAATAACACAATCACCACTGGGAACAACACAGTCACCACTGGTAATAACACAGTCACCACTGGTAATAACACAGTCACCACTGGGAATAATAACACAGTCACCACTGGGAATAATAACACAGTCACCACTGGGAATAACACAATCACCACTGGTAATAACACAGTCACCACTGGGAACAATAACACAGTCACCACTGGGAACAACACAGTCACCACTGGGAATAACACAATCACCACTGGGAATAACGCAGTCACCACTGGGAATAACACAGTCACCACTGGTAATAACACAGTCACCACTGGGAATAATAACACAGTCACCACTGGGAATAATAACACAGTCACCACTGGGAATAACACAATCACCACTGGGAACAACACAGTCACCACTGGGAACAACACAGTCACCACTGGGAACAACACAGTCACCACTGGGAACAACAGAGTCACCACTGGGAACAACACAGTCACCACTGGGAACAACACAGTCACCACTGGGAATAATAACACAGTCACCATTAGGAATAACAGTCACCACTGGGAATAACGCAGTCACCACTGGGAAAAACACAGTCGTCACTGGGAATAACGCAGTCACCATTAGGAACAACACAGTTGTCACTGGGAATAACACAGTCACCATTAGGAACAACACAGTCACCTCTGGGAATAACACAGTCACCACTGGGAATAACACAGTCGTCACTGGGAATAACACAGTCACCACTGGGAATAACACAGTCACCACTGGGAATAACACAGTCACCACTGGGAATAACGCAGTCACCATTAGGAACAACACAGTCACCTCTGGGAATAACACAGTCACCATTAGGAACAACACAGTCACCACTGAGAATAACACAGTCGTCACGGGGAAAAACACAGTCACCACTGGGAATAACACAGTCACCATTAGGAACAACACAGTCACCACTGGGAATAACACAGTCACCACTGGGAATAACACAGTCACCACTGGGAATAACGCAGTCACCATTAGGAACAACACAGTCACCACTGGGAATAACACAGTCACCACTGGGAATAACGCAGTCACCATTAGGAACAACACAGTCACCACTGGGAATAACACAGTCACCACTGGGAATAACACAGTCACCACTGGGAATATAGGAGTAACGTAGTATCCATTACGGATTATGTAGTAACCATAAGGAATTAAGTAGTAACCACTAGGATTACAGTGACGATTAGGAATAATAAAATGAAAATATAATTTATAAAGTCTGGATTTGTGTACAGATTGGGAGTTTAAGGGGTTACCCCGGTTTTCCGTGTTCTCTCTGTGTCCGAATTTTTATATTGTCTTCATTTTTGGAGCGCGGCCTAACCATGGCTTTATTTACTTAGATCCTGGTTTGTGGAACCGTCACGGCAGAACCGAGGGGTGTACTGGGTCTCCAGCGGTGACTCATCCTGTAATGATGTTCGACCTTTTATGTCGTTTATCATCCCCACAGACAGTGGGCTGGATCCGCACTGCTGCTGATACTCATTACGGATTTATCTCGGGATACAAACAGCACGGCAGAACTCCACCCAGCATCGCGCGTCTATTCATCAGGCTTTACATCTCCAGCAAATACTGGGAATGTTTCACTTCCAGTCACATCATCCTTCTGGAACGTGAAGGCTTTTCAGGAAGCGTCGGCACGCGAGGTCAAGCGTGCCGCAAGGCGATCTGAGAGCCGACTTACATGAGGAGACAGGTCGAGGAGCAGAAGAGCAGGAAGAGCTTGGATAGTCTCGCTCTGCCGGTCCGAACGGGAAAACGGAACGTAGGCATCAAACCGAACGGTTCAGGACGAGCTGTTTGCTCAAGTGGAGCCAATTACCTAAAATACATTGGGTCCTCCTCTCGCCTCCTCTTCTCTTCCTCTCCCTTGTCTCCTTGGCACAGTGTCCAGAGCTCCCAGAAGGCGGCCGTGGCCTGCTCCCTCCAAATAAACACGCCGCTAATGGCTGTTTACCCAGCGCGTACAAGGCGCTCCGCTGTGGGAAGTTCAACATAGACTAGTTGGACTAGAACACTTAGGATAAATCACGGTCCAGCGTGCCGCCGGCTGATCGGGGAGGTACGGTGGGGACGGGGTTGGTGGTGACAGTTAGCATCAGAAAATATGAAGGTCGAATTCAGATTAGCCTTCACAATGCTAAGCTAATGCTAGTTTACTACAGCAAATATGCAAATAAATAAATAAAAATAAATCTTAATATGAATTTAATTACCCTGTCAGATACAGTCAGTCCACATTAACAACACCGCTAACACCATTAAACACATTCGCACAGGAAAGATACAATCAACCGACTTCACTACCAACAACAACAACTCCAGCCACTCCTGACGCTCCACCAGCTCTCCATTCTGGATGTGAATTCGGTGTTGGGACACAGACCTGGATGTTTAAATGGGAAATAAACAAAATGGCTCAACCAGAGCATCACAACACTCTTCCAGCCAACCAGCATCAGGGGGCGTTCCTGTTCAGGCACAAGACAGGAGGAGGAGGAGGGGCTACGTGCTGAACTCTACGTACTACCAAAAGGAGAGAAGAAGAAACAGCCACAGTGACAGAGTGACTGACCGAGTAGAGCTCCACTCAAATTCATGAAAATGTGAAGTGACGGAGACCACCAACCACACCGACAGACACCACCACCACCACTGAAGGTGGAATAGGACAACTGGAAGAACACTTCAGCCTGGTGGAGAGCTAGAAGGTGTGCAAAGGGGTGAGGAGGTTCCTCTGGTTCTGCTGGAACCTACATCTGCTAATTCGCAGAACCTATAGGTCAGTAGTGTTCTGTCCTGTTAGCGCGTGTTAGTGACCGGCCGTCATTGCAGCAGCTGTATCAACAAAGTGCTAACGTTAGTCACTCGGTGGCGGGTGGCGCTGTAACGGTATACACGGGTATTGGTTCACGGTGATATAACTGTGAGATGGTGTATTTCGGGGGTCTTCGGGGGTCTTCGGGGGTCCCTGCTCGGGTGTTTATCTGCTTTAGGAGATCATAACACAGGAGTGAATACAGTACAGACTGATCATGAGTCTTCAGGGTGAAACTGGACAGTCATCTCTGACCGCTGTCGGAACTGATGTTGCTATGGGAACAGGAGATGATGACCCAGAGTCACAGTACCTTTGTTTATGCTAGTTACTAGCCGTTAGCCCTCATCTCTCACTCTGCAGGGTGACCACATCACCACAGAGGAGAACACCCTGGAGAACATCACGGCCACCTCGGCTCTCCTAGAGACACGGATCTGCAGAGCTTTACACGCCTTCGGAAACACTGACATACAGACCAGAGCACGCCTCGCCACACAGAGAGAGTGGGGGGAGAGGGGGAGAGAGGGAGGGAGAGAGGGAGGGGAGGGAGGGAAGGGGGGGGGGAGAGAGGGAGGGAGAGAGGGAGGGGAGGGAGAGAGGGAGGGAGGGAGGGAGGGAGGGAGAGAGGGTGGGGGGGTCTAAAAGATAAACATGAATAGGAGGCTCGGTCTAATCTCCGACCTCACGCAGGACACTCTTGCTCAAGCTGGATGATGAAATTCCGACTGGCGTCCGACTTTTGTTTCTCTGAGCCGTCACCTGCCTGCACTCCGAGAGCACGGACAAATAAACACACCAGTAAACAGCCGGGTTTGTTTTACTGCGGTCCGATAATCTCCTCCATCTCCCTCAAACCCAAACGCCTCCTCAGCGTGTTTATCCTCCCCTTAATAACCCCTCTATTACAGCGGGGTGGGGGAGGGGGGCAATCAGGGCGCTGGGCTCTAATACAGCTCCTAATAAATAACAGTGCAGGTTTAAACGCTGACAGTGCTGAGAGGGTCTGCAGGGGGTCTGCGGGGGGTCTGTGGGGGTCTTAGAAGTTTACTTGAGTAATCCTATTACTTCTACGTCTCTCATTACACTCTGACCCCCTTAAAACACCAACAGGCCAATTAATGAAGCGACGCTGTGAAGGACAGACAGACAGAGACAGAGAGAGATAGACACACACAGACAGACAGACAGAGAGACAGGCAGGCAGAGAGACAGACAGGCAGAGAGACAGGCAGACAGAGACAGAGAGAGATAGACACACACAGACAGAGAGACAGGCAGACAGACAGACAGGCAGACAGCATGTGGAAGCATTATCCGAGATCAAGAGTGTCTGGTTCAGACGGAGAGGAGGGAAATACTGGGAAACATATCGGGCACTTATTAGACTTTGTGAAAGTCACCGGTTACCCCACCTCTCACCCCACCCCTCACCCCCTCTCCTCACTGGGTACTCCCTCTCCTCACCCACTGGTTACCCCCTCTCCTCACCCACTGGTTACCCCCTCTCCTCACCCACTGGGAACTCCCTCTCCTCACCCACTGGGTACTCCCTCTCCTCACCCACTGGGTACTCCCTCTCCTCACCCACTGGGTACTCCCTCTCCTCACCCACTGGTTACCCCCTCTCCTCACCCACTGGTTACCCCCTCTCCTCACCCACTGGGTACCCCCTACTCGCTCACTGCTCTCCCACTGCTCCCATGGCAGCAGGGCTGAGGTTGTTGGAGCTGTATGAACTTGTTTCCAGTTCTGGCTGAAGCTACATTAGCCTCCTAGCTGCAGTGCTAACAGTAAAGCATCACACTTCAGGAACCAAACAGCTCCGGACTGACCCACTACATTCGGGATGAAGGGGAGGAAGACTGGGGATTAGATTTTGCTGAACTTTGCACTCAGGCAGCTGGTGGTTTTCACACATTCCGGATCCGTCACCTTCCCAGGTTCATGGCTGGAGTGTTCCTCCATGCGTTGTGGTCGATCTGAGAGGTCAGTGAGGCAGGCGGGTATATCCCGAATGAACTGAAGTTGCTGAGCTGAAGAGCCTGCAGCAGGACAGAATCTGGAATTCTGTTTTTCCTTCACGCTCCGGAGCCTCTGAAACACAGACGGCTCCAACCTGCACATCTCCGGCCTTCAGAGAAGATGATGGAGCGCGAAATGTTCAGATGATCGTGTTTGGTGTGAAATTCTCTTTTGAGGTTCTTTAAATGGGTTCTTCGCGTCTCATCTATATATCTCTAAGGAACCCACAATCCACATTCTCCCTCTATTATGGCTTTCATTTGTAACGGTTATGAGGTTCTCTGTGCCTCCTTTCTACATGATCCACTCGATCCCTTAACTAAACAGCCCGTCCCCGTTACTGTTCCTTTAAGACTGATATATGTAAATGAGTTTGGTCTGATTGGCTCATTCAAAAATAAGTCTGGGACCATCTGTAGACTGCTGTAGGCTGAATGGGCGGGGCTAAACTGCTGTAGGCTGGATGGGTTGGGCTAAAATGCTGTAGGCTGGATGGGTGGGGCTAAAATGCTGTAGGCTGAATGGGCGGGGCTAAACTGCTGTAGGCTGGATGGGCGGGGCTAAACTGCTGTAGGCTGGATGGGTTGGGCTAAAATGCTGTAGGCTGGATGGGTTGGGCTAAAATGCTGTAGGCTGGATGGGTGGGGCTAAAATGCTGTAGGCTGGATGGGTGGGGCTAAAATGCTGTAGGCTGGATGGGTGGGGCTAAAATGCTGTAGGCTGGATGGTGGGGCTAAAATGCTGTAGGCTGGATGGGTGGGGCTAAAATGCTGTAGGCTGGATGGGTGGGGCTAAAATGCTGTAGGCTGGATGGGTGGGGCTAAAATGCTGTAGGCTGGATGGGTGGGGCTAAAATGCTGTAGGCTGGATGGGTGGGGCTAAAATGCTGTAGGCTGGATGGGTGGGGCTAAAACACTATAGGCCTTTGGAACCAGAAGGTGGTGTTGTACACTGATGGTCCCATTTAGGTCTTGTCTGAGCGAGAAGCATTAGCATTAGCATTCATGCTCGTATTGAGAACGCCTGAGCAGGGAAATAAATACAGAGACAGAACCGGGCCACATTTCACACGTCCCGGAGAACCAGTGTAACGAACGTTAAGCATCTGGGAATTTCATCCCTTTCTGATCCCATCAGCTTCAGATGGATCTTCTCTCACTGGAGCTCACAACCAAAACATCTCAACTCATGTTTGTGTCTGATTCCATGCTCACCGTAACCAGACAACAGAGTCTGACTCCATCAAACATGATTTCCAGAACCCATTTACTGAGACGGTTCTCAAATTTCTCAAAGCTGTTATTGATGAACTGCTCTCTCCGTAATCCATTACCTCTGCCTGACTGAATCAGGAACACTCCGGATTTGGAGAAGGATATTAGAGCTACTTAGAACACTCCTGCTATACACAGCTTACAGTGATGAGTACGGCCGGCTCAACACCATTTCATACGATACTGGAAGGCAGAATGGGCATGACAAAACGACTGTAGGCTGAATGGGTGGGGCTAAACTGCTGTACACACAGTCAACAACTTTGCTGAGGAGCTTATAGATGTTTAGGAATTCTGGAAGTGCTTCAGGCCGGACCAGCTGCAGGAAGGAGCTGTGAACATGAACCAGACTGGACCTCTGACGCAGGAGGCAGATCAGGAACCCACATCATAAATAATACATAAAAATAAAACTGCATAAAAATTATTAAAAACAATAAACACTGCAAACACCGTCTGTAAACCATCCTGTTTACTCACCACCTTATACAGTCAGACATCCACTCACCACCTCACACAGTCAGACATCCACTCACCACCTCACACAGTCAGACATCCACTCACCACCTCACACAGTCAGACATCCACTCACCACCTCATACAGTCAGACATCCACTCACCACCTCACACAGTCAGACATCCACTCACCACCTCACACAGTCAGACATCCACTCACCACCTCACACAGTCAGACATCCACTCACCACCTCATACAGTCAGACATCCACTCACCACCTCACACAGTCAGACATACACTCACCACCTCACACAGTCAGACATCCACTCACCACCTCACACAGTCAGACATCCACTCACCACCTCATACAGTCAGACATCCACTCACCACCTCATACAGTCAGACATCCACTCACCACCTCACACAGTCAGACATACACTCACCACCTCATACAGTCAGACATCCACTCACCACCTCATACAGTCAGACATCCACCCCACTCACAGTCCAGACCACCACCACCTCATACAGTCAGACATCCACTCACCACCCATACAGTCAGACATCCACTCACCACCTCACACAGTCAGACATCCACTCACCACCTCACACAGTCAGACATCCACTCACCACCTCATACAGTCAGACATCCACTCACCACCTCACACAGTCAGACATACACTCACCACCTCATACAGTCAGACATACACTCACCACCTCATACAGTCAGACATCCACTCACCACCTCACACAGTCAGACATCCACTCACCACCTCATACAGTCAGACATCCACTCACCACCTCATACAGTCAGACATCCACTCACCACCCATACAGTCAGACATCCACTCACCACCTCATACAGTCAGACATACACTCACCACCTCACACAGTCAGACATACACTCACCACCTCATACAGTCAGACATCCACTCACCACCTCATACAGTCAGACATCATCCACTCACCACCTCACACAGTCAGACATCCACTCACCACCTCATACAGTCAGACATCCACTCACCACCTCACACAGTCAGACATCCACTCACCACCTCATACAGTCAGACATCCACTCACCACCTCACACAGTCAGACATCCACTCACCACCTCACACAGTCAGACATACACTCACCACCTCACACAGTCAGACATACACTCACCACCTCACACAGTCAGACATCCACTCACCACCTCATACAGTCAGACATACACTCACCACCTCATACAGTCAGACATACACTCACCACCTCACACAGTCAGACATCCACTCACCACCTCACACAGTCAGACATCCACTCACCACCTCATACAGTCAGACATACACTCACCACCTCACACAGTCAGACATCCACTCACCACCTCATACAGTCAGACATCCACTCACCACCTCACACAGTCAGACATCCACTCACCACCTCACACAGTCAGACATCCACTCACCACCTCACACAGTCAGACATCCACTCACCACCTCATACAGTCAGACATACACTCACCACCTCACACAGTCAGACATCCACTCACCACCTCATACAGTCAGACATACACTCACCACCTCACACAGTCAGACATACACTCACCACCTCACACAGTCAGACATCCACTCACCACCTCACACAGTCAGACATACACTCACCACCTCACAGTCAGACATCCACTCACCACCTCATACAGTCGGACATACACTCACCACCTCATACAGTCAGACATCCACTCACCACCTCACACAGTCGGACATCCACTCACCACCTCACACAGTCGGACATACACTCACCACCTCACACAGTCGGACATCCACTCACCACCTCATACAGTCAGACATACACTCACCACCTCATACAGTCAGACATACACTCACCACCTCATACAGTCAGACATACACTCACCACCTCACACAGTCAGACATCCACTCACCACCTCATACAGTCAGACATCCACTCACCACCTCATACAGTCAGACATCCACTCACCACCTCATACAGTCAGACATCCACTCACCACCTCACACAGTCAGACATCCACTCACCACCTCACACAGTCAGACCTCCACTCACCACCTCACACACAGTCAGACATACAGTCAGACATCACCACACTCACCAGCTCATACAGTCAGACATACACTCACCACCTCACACAGTCAGACATACACTCACCACCTCACCTCACAGTCAGACATCCACTCACCACCTCATACAGTCAGACATCAGACATCACTCACCACCTCACACCACCTCACACAGTCAGACATACACTCACCACCTCATACAGTCAGACATCCACTCACCACCTCACACAGTCAGACATACACTCACCACCTCATACAGTCAGACATCCACTCACCACCTCATACAGTCAGACATCCACTCACCACCTCACACAGTCAGACATCCACTCACCACCTCACAGTCAGACATCCACTCACCACCTCACACAGTCAGACATCCACTCACCACCTCACACAGTCAGACATCCACTCACCACCTCACACAGACATACACTCACCACCTCACACAGTCAGACATCCACTCACCACCTCACACAGTCAGACATCCACTCACCACCTCACACAGTCAGACATCCACTCACCACCTCACACAGTCAGACATCCACTCACCACCTCACACAGTCAGACATCCACTCACCACCTCACCTCATACAGTCAGACATCCACTCACACTCACCACCTCACCTCACACAGTCAGACATACACTCACCACCTCACACAGTCAGACATACACTCACCACCTCACACAGTCAGACATCCACTCACCACCTCACACAGTCAGACATCCACTCACCACCTCACACAGTCAGACATACACTCACCACCTCACACAGTCAGACATCCACTCACCACCTCACACAGTCAGACATCCACTCACCACCTCACACAGTCAGACATCCACTCACCACCCATACAGTCAGACATACACTCACCACCTCACACAGTCAGACATCCACTCACCACCTCATACAGTCAGACATCCACTCACCACCTCACACAGTCAGACATCCACTCACCACCTCATACAGTCAGACATCCACTCACCACCTCACACAGTCAGACATCCACTCACCACCTCACACAGTCAGACATCCACTCACCACCTCACACAGTCAGACATCCACTCACCACCTCATACAGTCAGACATCCACTCACCACCTCATACAGTCAGACATCCACTCACCACCTCATACAGTCAGACATCCACTCACCACCTCACACAGTCAGACATCCACTCACCACCTCATACAGTCAGACATCCACTCACCACCTCACACAGTCAGACATACACTCAACCACCTCATACAGTCGGACATACACTCACCACCTCACACAGTCAGACATACACTCACCACCTCAGACATACACTCACCACCTCAGACATCCACTCACCACCTCACACAGTCAGACATCCACTCACCACCTCACACAGTCAGACATCCACTCACCACCTCACACAGTCAGACATCCACTCACCACCTCACACAGTCAGACATCCACTCACCACCTCATACAGTCAGACATCCACTCACCACCTCATACAGTCAGACATACACTCACCACCTCATACAGTCAGACATCCACTCACCACCTCATACAGTCAGACATCCACTCACCACCTCATACAGTCAGACATCCACTCACCACCTCACACAGTCAGACATACACTCACCACCTCATACAGTCAGACATCCACTCACCACCTCACACAGTCAGACATACACTCACCACCTCATACAGTCAGACATCCACTCAGCAGTGTTTCTGTGAGGTCACATATGTACGTCTGTATATACACACACATATCCAGCTATTCAACCTGCTGCAGATTAGCACCTAAGCTCAAGTCCCGCACAGCCAATCAGAACAGAGCTCATTTACATGAGTCCTCCAGAACCTGTTAAACGCTAAGGAGCAAAGACTGTTTCTGGTACACCAACTGCTGATGAAAGTGTGACGGGCCCTTTAAGAGCTCTCAGGCAGCGAGCGCCTCCAGACGAGAGCGACCCCGGGATCGCCGGGTCCGTCCTCCACACAGAGGAGCAGAATGAAAGAGTCTGTCCACGGAGCACTTTCCTGTGAACAGGCCGCCGGCGTGTAGGAAAGGCTGAAGGACAAATTCATTTCACTCGTTTCTTCCGCCACGAGATGAGAGGAAGGCCGGATTAGAGGCCGCTCCCTCGCAGCTGTCGGCTCGCCGAGTTCTGCGAGAGGAGGAGGAGAGGAGGAGGAGAGGAGCCCCGATGGACGGCCTCCAAGCACGACCTCATCTTAACGAAGGGCTTTGATTTGTCATCAGTGACCACAACAAAGAGACCGATCCTTCGTAGTCATGTGACACAGACACTCTTAATCTCAGGACTGTGCTGAGTAACTCTCTCCGTGTCTCACTCTACGGTTTCCACTGCTCGCTCGTCCACACAGCGGAGCGGCATTCCGGCAGGTTGAATCGGATCTCTCCCCGGAGTCTGGTCTGCAAATGAGCTGTTACACTCCACAGCTACTTCACTCAGACTAGCACTACATCACACACCGCACAACCACACACACACGTACACACACCGCCCACAACATACCACACATACACACACACAGGAACATACAACACCACAATATAACACTGCAGCCCAGCACCACCGTTACTTTAGCTTGTAGTCCGGATGGTCCGGATGGGAATACAGCTTTAAGATGATGATCAAACGTTTTAGAATTTAGGGGCTAAAGTACATCCATTTTAAGACACCATAGCAACCATTTCTGAACACCTTATACCAAAGCACCAAATATCAACATCTTAGCAACCACCTGGAACTCCACACTGACTGCTTAGCAACCGCCGGTACATCACAGCATGAATCTGGGTGTGTGGACTCTTCCAACTGTGGGCTAAAGGGTCCAGTGTTCTCCTGCTCCGTGTGCTTTGGCGACGGATGGTGTTACTGACAGTGAGGAAAGGAACGCTGAGAGGAATTTCATCTGGAGGGCAGTGAGCTGCAGCGGAGAAACCCGAGCTGAGGAGCAGAGGAGGTTCAGCTGTGAGAGAGACCTGATGTGTGGAGCTGCTGGGGGGAGCAGAGCTGATGGAGCGGTTTAGGGGAAGAGCCTCCTGATGGAAACCAGAATAATAATCTGGAGTTCAGACGAAGGAACGCCGAGTGTGAACACAGATCCGGTTTCTCCCCAGCCGGAGAGAGACACAGACAGAGACAGAGACAGAGACAGACACAGACACAGACACAGACACAGACACAGACACAGACAGACACAGACAGAGACACAGACACAGACACAGACAGAGACACAGACAGACAGACAGAGACACAGACAGACACAGACAGACAGACAGACACAGACACAGACAGACACAGACAGAGACACAGACACAGACACAGACACAGACAGAGACACAGACAGACACAGACACAGACAGACAGACAGACAGACACAGACAGACAGACAGACAGACAGACAGACAGACAGACACAGACAGACAGACAGACACAGATAGACAGACACAGACAGACAGACAGACAGACACAGACAGAGACAGACAGACAGACAGACAGACAGACAGACAGACACAGACAGAGACTACAAACTACTTTTCCCGGCTGCCTGAAGCAGCTCACTGGAATTCTGGACAGACACTTAAGAACAGAGTGGCCGAGCTGACCAATCACAGCACACTGGGCTCACGGGGAGGCTGTTCTGTGGTTGCTAGCATAATGCTAATAAAGCTAACTATCTTATGGCAAACTACACTCTAAGCTTACACTGGGGTCTAACAGTGCTGCTGTAATGCTGTGTTCAGGTGCTCATCTGGAGGTTGTATATACACACCGGATGGTTAACTAGGAAATAGGGCTTCACTCGTTCGGGTGTTCCTGCTCACGGAAAAATAAATCCAGGAGATCCAGGAGATCCCGGGATTAAATGTCCCGCTGTTTATATGGTGCACGCCGAGCTGGCAGGAGCTCGTCAGGCAGACGTTAGATCTCCACATTCCCTGCAGGTCTAGCGCTTTTCACTTTTCAGAGTTAAAGGTCGTGTTGCACATCACATCTGTACACCTGTGTACCACGCCAGATTCCGAGTGGTGGATTCAGCTTAGTCTGCCTTTTGAGCTCATTTCAGAAGTGGGATAAACGGCTTTCCCAGTTTCCGACACTACGCAGTATAACTCCATCTCCATCTGCAGAGTAAAGGATTCACTAAACTGGGATTAGCTTCAGCTGCTAACGTTAGCACACACAGAGGATCCTCAGTGCTAATGCAGCAGCTCCACCTGCTTTAGGAAGCTGGGAAACGGGAAAAACGGAAGCAACACGCGGCCTGACCATTACCGCTCGGGATCTGCTCGGTCTGTGTTTACAGTGAACCGAGCTGCGTCCACCCCGAACTACCACACGCTCTCACGCACTGCACATTATACTGCAACCTCCTGTGCAGCCAGCGCATTATTCCTACAGGACATAATCAGATCCGACTGATCACATGCGGGTATGCGGGAAAGCAGGTGAAGTGGAGCAGGAAGTCATTAGTGCTTCCTCTACCATGTGACCGCACGCGTAAATAAACCACAGACCCGGTTTGTATTCAGCCGTGCGGCTCCTTCGGCTCAGACAGGGCACTAAACATGGCGCTAGCACAGCTCTGATCCCAGCAGCGTGACCTTCGACCCTAGCCCACTCTAGCGGAGTCCGCAGGGAGCCGGGTGGTCCTGTCTGAGCTCCACGCCGCTGTAGTGCACCAACATGACACTCACAACTACGTCTGAGTTAACGCAGAGAGAGTCATGGGGTTCTCCAGGGCAGCTCTACACACTCCGATCAGTGTTCCTGGAATATTTACTCTGCAGGAAACACAGACAATCCTCACAGGGGGCATTACAGGGTCAAAGGTCAGCTCTGCAGCCTGAGTATATGAGGAGTTATGTGGGCTTAAAGTGGTCATTAGCATCACTCCCCGCGTTTAAAGAGCTGCACCTTCAGTTCCACTCAGCAGCGACTCTGAGGGGTGACTCTAGTGCTCACTGACAGGAGCGCCTTAAACCCCATACAGCGCAGGATTCAATCAACCACCTCACACCATACGCACACAATAATAAAGCAGCAGTTTAGCCCCGCCCACTCAACCTACAGCAGCGTAGCTCATAAATCCAGAGAGCCCAGTGAACACCCCAACCCGAGAGCGCACAGTCACAGCAGAACTGGAGAACACACAGCCACAACACAACCCAGGAGCGCGTAGTCCCATTTGGGCAGAACTACTGAACACAGGGGTGAGTTCTGACTGCAAGCCCGGTCCTGCAGGAGCTGCAGCAGCACTGTACAGCAGACCGAACAGCTTCCATCTGCAGCAGCGCAGCACGCAGGCCTACAGAGATCCAGAGGTTCTGCTAATAGCCTCTCGCTAACTGCTAACTGTTGCTCTGCTGAAGTCAGTATGTAGGTCAACAGCGCCTGCACTTCTCTGGCGAGGCCGCACCTCCCTCTGCAGCCCCGGAGATCCTGTGCTGCGATGTTGAGTGAAAGTTCCTCATCAGCTGTTTACTGGTGAGGTGAAATTGTTCGTGCAGCGTGAGGCTCCGGCCCGACGGAGCGAGATCTCAGCATTTAGACTGAAACAGCCGAGCAGAAAACGGTAAAGCAATCAGGCTGCGCCCGCACACCGCCTCCCGACGCTCCACTGTAAACCCGGCCTGCTGTGTTTATACACCCAAATCAAGTGATGTCATTTATCAGTTATCTGTGATATTTATTGTTGGCTATACATTAAGCATGCATGAGTGCTGCGCCGTAGCGCCGGCGTGCAGCTGTTTGTGTTTTCAGGCTGAGAGCAGTAAACAGTGTAGGAGCTGGTTTCTGGTTTCAGGCCGTGTGATGTGGCCTCTTAATTACAGAGAAACAAATCACTCTCGGCTGCTTGGCTGTTACACGCCTGCGGCGGCGGGTCGGGCGGAGCACCGGGCGAGTGCCGGGGTGGTGGGGGGCGCCTTAGATCCAGAAACAAAGCCCTTTCTGATCCACTCACTTTTACACTGAACCAGCAGTGAATTAGCATATCATGCTAAACACGTTAGCTCCCATGCAGGCCTAATCCAGGGACTCCAGGAACAGCGGAGGGCGGTGCTTAAACTTTATATGTGATGCTAACAGTGATGTCACACAAGTGCTCTATAATTTATGACGCACATCAAACACAGCGTGGCCTTCCACCTTTACACGGTTATTACTGCGGGGCGGGAGGGATCTTCTTAAAGCCCGGAATGTGATCACGGCTCGTCTCGCCATCCATCACTCTAGCTAATCTACAGCTAACCATAACTATAGCTAACTGTAACTCTAGCTAACCTACAGCTAACCCTAACTCTAGCTAACCGTAACTCTAGCTAATCTACAGCTAACCATAACTCTAGCTAACTGTAACGCTAACTACCCTAGAGCTAACCATAACTCTAGCTAACTGTAACTCTAGCTAATCTACAGCTAACCATAACTCTAGCTAACTGTAACTCTAGCTAACCTACAGCTAACCGTAACTCTAGCTAATCTACAGCTAACCATAACTATAGCTAATCTACAGCTAACCATAACTCTAGCTAACTGTAACTCTAGCTAACCTACAGCTAACCATAACTATAGCTAATCTACAGCTAACCATAACTATAGCAAATCTACAGCTAACCATAACGCTAGCTAACTGTAACTCTAGCTAACCTACAGCTAACGTAACTCTAGCTAATCTACAGCTAACCATAACTATAGCTAATCTACAGCTAACCATAACTCTAGCTAACTGTAACTCTAGCTAACGTACAGCTAACCATAACTATAGCTAATCTACAGCTAACCATAACTCTAGCTAACTGTAACTCTAGCTAACGTACAGCTAACCGTAACTCTAGCTAATCTACAACTAACCATAACTCTAGCTAACCTACAGCTAATCATAACTGTAGCTAACCGTAACTCTAGCTAATCTACAGCTAACCATAACTATAGCTAACCGTAACTCTAGCTAACCTACAGCTAACCATAACTCTAGCTAACTGTAACTCTAGCTAATCTACAGCTAACCGTAACTCTAGCTAATCTACAGCTAACTATAACTCTACCTACCGTAACGCTAACTACCCTAGAGCTAACCATAACTCTAGCTAACTGTAACTCTAGCTAATCTACAGCTAACCGTAACTCTAGCTAATCTACAGCTAACTATAACTCTAGCTAACCGTAACGCTAACTACCCTAGAGCTAACCGTAACTCTAGCTAATCTACAGTTAATATGAACAGTATGAACTGTAGCTACAGCCAGTAGCTCCTTCACCGCTAACCGAGCAGTGCTGTGATTATTAGCTTATTAATATTCTATTATGATTATTTCAGATTTTAATAATAAGGCGGGTCAGGTCGGTCGGATCCCGTGTTGGTTAAACAGTCTCATTATTCCAGTCAGAAATATAGTTTTGTTCCATTTTCCGTTCTGTGTGTTTTTCCTTTCCTGGAATGCTGCTTTGGAATTCCAGACTGCAGGAAGGTGGTATTAAACACCCCCTCTCTCCGTCTCTCTCTCTCCTGATTGGGTAATGGATCGTGTCTGTGGTCGTGTGTAGTTCAGATGGTGGTTCTGTCTGTATTACACAGGTTTCAGTTCCACTGCTGATCTGAGGTGCTGCGTGACTAACCCTCCTGGCGTCGCGCGGAGGTACCGGGGTGTGAGTTCTTCTTCAGGCCGTTTGAAGAGGACTTTTATTATGTAGACGTTCAGGGAGAGAGTGCTGCAGTCAGACTGCCACTCAGTGGAACAAAACCAACACTGAACCTAAACACAGCACGCTCAGCTGCGCCGCTGTCCCGTTCATCACCACACCTCAAACAACCCAACACACACCACCCCGTCCCTACATCCAGTCAGAGTCTGCACATCCCGGTTCTGTGTGGAGAACAGACGGGACGTCCAGCTGTAGAGGACCTGTATGCAGACAGTGCTGATCTGTCTGGGTCACACAGGGGAACGCTCGGACGTGTTCCGGCGTATTAGACGGGTTCTGTTTGCGATGAAGAGGTGAAGTTAGCCGGGTTTATTAATGTGGACTTTTCAGCACTTGGAGTTCAGCGTTTCAGCCCAGACGTTCCGAGGAACAGCAATAAAGAAAGGAGGAGAACATGCGTTTTCCTCCAATTGAGCTCTGGAACAATAGCTGCCCATCAGTCTGTCAGCGCTGGACGCTCGGGGACCGTAACACAACCAGAGAACCATTGTCTGATCGGATCTCACTCAGCCGAGCCTCAGTAAAGCTGGGATGACTAATGTTCTCGCTGTTCATTAAACCCACAAATAGAACAGCCTTCATTCCCATTTCACAGGAATGCTTCAGGATTTTAACCCTGATCTCCAGCGGCTGTTAGAACAGTTCCCTCGGCTCAGCAAAACACCAGGAACCCACCTGACCCGGCTCCGCTCGCAAACACAGTCACTACAGGAGCAGTGTAGTATAGTGGATCACTGTACCGGTCCTCCTACAGCAGAGTGGATCACTGTACCGGTCCTCCTACAGCAGAGTGGATCACTGTAACGATCCTCCTACAGCAGAGTGGATCACTGTACCGGTCCTCCTACAGCAGAGTGGATCACTGTAGCGGCCCTCTTACAGCAGAGTGGATCACTGTAACGGTTCACCTACAGCAGAGTGGATCACTGTAGCGGTCCTCCTACAGCAGAGTGGATCACTGTAACGGTTCACCTACAGCAGAGTGGATCACTGTAGCGGTCCTCCTACAGCAGAGTGGATCACTGTAACGGTCCTCCTACAGCAGAGTGGATCACTGTAACGGTCCTCCTACAGCAGAGTGGATCACTGTAACGGTCCTCCTACAGCAGAGTGGATCACTGTAACGGTCCTCCTACAGCAGAGTGGATCACTGTAACGGTCCTCCTACAGCAGCTCGTATCCTCACAGCACCAAACCAGACACTCCTATCTCCCCCCCTGTAGAACCTGCACCCACTGTCTGGATCTGTGAAAGAGTCCTATCAATACAGATTTATTTATTTATTTATTTAATTGTTTGTTTGTTTGTTTGTTTGTTTGTTTGTTTGTTATTGTCGTTGTTATTTATTTTACGGCCTGCAGTGTTCTGTGCGTTGGGCAGTGAGAGGCGGAGTTCTGTGTTCCTCAGTTTGATTTTAATATCGGTGGGAGAGACGTGTCCTCCCTGTAGGATGGGGAGGTTTAACCCTGTAAACTCTGACTGACTACCTTCATATCTGGATTAACAGAACTCTATTACTGACCTAATTTAACCCGAGAGCAGAACCTCAGAGCTCACAGGTTCTCCACTGTGGAGGTAAACGTGTATATACTACTATTAGAACGAGACTGCACAGATTGGGCCTGCTGGGGAGGAGCACCAGGACCTCCAGTTAGAAGCTCTATGTTTGTGCTCCTCCTGTAAGGCTGCTCCAGGGGCAGGGATGCGCTCCTCGTGTGACATTCCCAGTGTGATATTTTTTACGGACTGGCCGTAATCTGGGATTAACTAACCCAGAGCCTCAGGTGAAGTCCTCCTCTCCTGGCTGTTCCTGGAGAACTCAGAGGATCTGAAGAGTGAGGGTTTCTGTGGGCCGTGTTTATTCTCGCCCCGTTTTTGTGGCTCTGTATTTGGCAGTGTGCCAGACCAGTCACGGCCGACTCCGAACTCTGCTCATATAACTCAACTCTTCCGAATTATCCTGGAAGCAGTTCAGCGTTCACTAAACTGATAAAATAAACGTTCTGGTCGAGGAGGAGCGCTCTGCTCCTACAGGGTCGTGGGAGCTGTTCTCACATCACTGATAGACGCGATTTCCTACCATGTAAGGTTTATGAGCTGAAACATTCCTAAATCATCCCCCTGTCTCTCCCAGAGCCAGCGGTCCGCTTCCAGCTCGCTGAAGGAACTGGAGTTAGCGCGTACGCTTTAGCCAGAGACAGAGACGGCACACACTGTAATTCTGACAGACTGTAATACACTACAGGAAGTGTAGGGGGCGAGACGACCCACACAGTCATTCGGACAGACTGTAATACACTACAGGAAGCGTAGGGGGCGATACGACCCACACGCTCATTCTGACAGACTGTAATACACTACAGGAAGTGTAGGGGGCGATACGACCCACACGCTCATTCTGACAGACTGTAATACACTACAGGAAGTGTAGGGGGCGATACAACCCACACGCTCATTCTGACAGACTGTAATACACTACAGGAAGCGTAGGGGGCGATACAACCCACACGCTCATTCTGACACACTGTAATACACTACAGGAAGCGTAGGGGGCGATACAACCCACACGCTCATTCTGACACACTGTAATACACTACAGGAAGCGTAGGGGGCGATACAACCCACACGCTCATTCTGACACACTGTAATACACTACAGGAAGCGTAGGGGGCGATACAACCCACACGCTCATTCTGACACACTGTAATACACTACAGGAAGCGTAGGGGGCGATATGATCATGAGAAGATCCATCCGATGTTCTCGCTGATTTATTATTTATTTATTTTCTTCTTCATGCTGATTTACTGTAGCTCACAGAAAACATCAGACCTCTGAGCTCCCAGCAGGCCCTGACGGTTCCTCACCGGAACAAGATGGAGTTAAGTCATCTAAGAGGTCAACACTGATTCTCAAGCCTGGAGGTCAGTCTATAACCTGTTCTCAGGTCAGACAGAACCAAAGAACAGCAGAGCTTCAACCACAAACGAGTCCGAGCACCTCTGTAACTTCTCCAGAGCCCTTCTCCGTCTGTACCCCACACACAATCCCCTTTCATTATGTGGTCTGTGTTAGGATCTGTGGGGGTGTAGTTGGGTTCTCCTGAATTTAGATTATTAGTTATGATAATGTTCAGCTGGTTAAAGTCACTGTTCTAGACGTTTTAGTTTTGTGTTCTGATTCGGTTCCTTCTGACTGAAGTAGTACCTCAGTACACCGTGCTCAGCTACACCAGCAGTAACACTGTGTTCATCACTTTCAGGAGGTTTTTACACTACAGCCACATTACCAGGGTCCTAATCCCACTTCCTGTACACCGCAGTAACCTGGCCGAGGAGGACAGTGTCCCGAAACTGTCAGGCTCCCCGACAGACGCCCGTCACTGCAGCCACAGGCTGGACATTATGAAGTGTCCGTCACGTCCACATCAGGCCACAACTCTGGCCTCGTAATCAAAGCAAAGCTGTGTAGACCAGACAGCTGGAGATCCTGAAGCCGAACCGCTCCATAACACCGGCCCGGATCACCAGCAGCCCAGAGGAGACGCTCATTAGATAACGACAGTGAGGAGCAGCGCTGCTCAGGACCTGCTGGAGGAGCAGGTTCCTGTCTGAGGAGTCAGAGGAACGGACACTGACGTCCAGCAGGTTCGACTCTGAAACATTTATGAAGGAGTGTTCGGTCTGAGAGGTTCTGTGTGACGGAGCTGATCCGAGTTCTCTTTCACTGGGCTACACACAGCGCACACACCACACACGCACCCCACACACACACACACACACACACACGCACCACACACACACTAATGAGAGCGCTGGTGTCATCACCCCGAGACAAACCACACCAGCACATGAAGAAACCATGAGGAGTGACAGGAACGGTTGTCCAAAACAATAGAATTCCACGGAAGTGCCAATTAGTCCCAAACTTTCAGGACAAGCAGAAAGTTCCCCACTCCGAGTTTCCTGAGAAACTATCTCCGAGTCTGTATAAGCAGGGTGTTAAGCGGGAGCGGCGAACTAGAGGGAAACATTCCGAGATCTCCAAAAATTCCTGTTTATGATTATCATCATCATCAGGCTTCCTTTAATGTGACATTTCCTGATCAGGACATTCGCCAGCTTCTTGTTTTCCTGTTCCACCTTAAATGGTGCAGCAGTGAGTATAAAGCCTCAGGCACCAGAGTGTAGCTGCTGCCCTATTTAAGGTGGAATGGGACAGTCAGGCTGTAGCATCATTCAGTGAGGTGAGGCCACTGAAACGTCCCACTGAGTGATTAGGTTGGAACCATGAGACCTGAAGTGGCTCTCTTCCACAGGGGCTGGTGCTAACCTCTCACTGTCTTCCTGAACCGCGGTAACGAGCCGGATATACCGATAGCTCAAACCTGAAACGCTAGAACTGCCTGTTAGGAATTTTACCGGGACTCCGGGAATCAGTTATGCCTACTTAACTGTGGAACAGCAGAAGAGACGCAGCGAAGACAACACAGCTACAGTCCCACTAACATTCAGAATGTGTTACGAATTTGATTTAAACACACAGATGCCATTAGCCTAGCCATGCTAGCAGCTCTGACGGTGCCTCCCGTTTTTTCCAAATGTGAATTCATCAGTTCTTCTTCAGATGATGGATAACTTCTTGAACATGGATATTCGGGAATGAACCCGTTTTTGGGACTTGCTCAACATACTCCAACAACCTTTCATGTTTGGGGCCCGAGAGTCGCTTCAAGCGGCGGACGGAGAGCCGAGGGTGGAATGTACATTAGCTGTAATAAAACCAGATTCATTTCAGACGGCGGGAATGTGCAGCGCTGGCAGAAACTCCAGAAGGTCTAAACATCTCTTACAGCATCGCTGCTTTTCTCTTCTACAGAGCGGCCGGCCCGCTGGAGCTCATTCCTCAAACGCTAGACGATAAACACTCCTCTGGCTGCGGAGCTCGCAGGGAACAAATTAGCCTCCCTCCCATCAAAGAGCGCAGAACTCTGCGGATTACTGCTCCGCCGCCTTGCTCCAGCGCAGCCTAATGATTTGTCAGCCTGCCTGCAGAAAGCAGGAGGAACCGGCAGGCGTCCAACCTCCAGATCTCCGAGCACGTTTGCTCGTTTGGGGGCTCCTAATGATCTTGGCCCACGAGAAGCTATCCGGCTCGGGGCGGGACGGCCCACATCTGACGGCCAATGAGCGTTCCAATAAATCAGAGCCACCCTCGGCTGAAGCGGCCGAGCCGTGGGAGAACATGTCGCTGGTGGGATCTCCGGCCCGTTTAACGGTTCAGATGATTTCCGGGCTGCGCGGATCCAGCGATGCTGACTGAAGGCTGGGACTCAGTGATGTGGGTGATTTTCCTCCGCCTCATCGTTTCCACCGTTTCAAATCGCCAGCCAAACCCGCACTAACTCAATAAAACCCGCCGTAAATCCTCCCCACCGAGCCTAGCGCTTTTCACCACCCCGTCCGGCCGCCCACAATTCACTCCGCTTCACGCAGCCGTTCATTCCAGCCAGGTCCGACTGAAAAGCACTCTGCCCACGTTCTCACAGGGAGAGTGGTCAGAGCGCCCCCTGCTGTTTCAGGTCAACAGTATGTTAATAAGGAACGGTGGAGGCCAGGGGCAGGCCATGTGCCGTGTGGCCTGATTCAGTCATACGGAGCGTTTGGTGCGGCATGGTGAGACATCTTGTGCCATTTGTGCTTTTACACACAGAGGAATTTAACACATTTAACCCTCACATGAACACACACCACTGAACACACACACTAGGGGGCAGGAGGAGACACCACTCATACCGGCTGCAGAGGAGGTGAGGAGAGCACTGATGAGGGTTTCAACCCGGAAAGCCGCGGGCCCAGATGGGATCCCAGGGCCGGTACTGAAAGCTTGTGCCAGCCAGCTGGCCTCCACCTTCACAGACATCTTCAACCTTTCCCTGGCACAGTCTACTGTCCCAGTCTGCTTTAAAACCACAACCATCATCCCAGTCCCAACTCCATCATCCCAATCCCAACTCCATCATCCCAATCCCAACTCCATCATCCCAATCCCAAATCCATCATCCCAGTCCCAAATCCATCATCCCAGTCCCAAATCCATCATCCCAATCCCAACTCCATCATCCCAGTCCCAAATCCATCATCCCAATCCCAAATCCATCATCCCAATCCCAACTCCATCATCCCAATCCCAACTCCATCATCCCAATCCCAAAGAAATCCACAATCACAAGCATGAAGGACTACCGTCCCATCGCTCTCACACCCATAGTGATGAAGAGCTCCGAGAGACTAACCCTGTCTCATATAAAGAGGAGCCTTCCCAGCACCCTGGACCCACACCAGTTTGCCTACCGAGCCAACAGATCTACTGATGATGCGTCTCCCTGGCGATCCACACCGCACTCCACCACCTGGACAGCACCAACTCGTATGTGAGGATGCTGTTTATCGACTTCAGCTCCACCTTCAACACGATCATCCCTTCCAGACTCGTCCACAAGCTCAGCACACTGGGAATAAGCAGCCCACTGTAGCAGCTGGATCATGGACTTCCTCACCTGCAGACCACAGGGTGTTAGGATGGGTAAACACACCTCACCCTCCCTCACCCTCAGCACAGGATGTCCCCAAGGCATTGTTCTCTCCCCGCTGCTGTACACTCTGTACACCACGACTGCATCACCACCCACAGTCCCAACACCATCATCACGACTACACCACTAAAGACTTCTACCAGAACACGACTACACCACTACCAGAACGCGACTACACCACTACCAGAACACGACTACACCACTACCAGAACACGACTACACCACTACCAGAACGCGACTACACCACTACCAGAACACGCCGACACAAATACCAGAACACGACTACACCACTACCAGAACACGACTACACCACTACCAGAACACGACTACACCACTACCAGAACACGACTACACCACTACCAGAACGCGACTACACCACTACCAGAACACGACTACACCACTACCAGAACACGACTACACCACTACCAGAACACGACTACACCACTACCAGAACGCGACTACACCACTACCAGAACACGACTACACCACTAACAGAACACGACTACACCACTACCAGAACACGACTACACCACTAATAGAACACGACTACACCACTAACAGAACACGACTACACCACTAACAGAACACGACTACACCACTAAAGACTCCTACCAGAACACGACTACACCACTACCAGAACACGACTACACCACTACCAGAACACGACTACACCACTAACAGAACACGACTACACCACTAAAGACTCCTACCAGAACACGACTACACCACTACCAGAACACGACTACACCACTACCAGAACACGACTACACCACTACCAGAACACGACTACACCACTACCAGAACACGACTACACCACTACCAGAACGCGACTACACCACTAACAGAACACGACTACACCACTAAAGACTCCTACCAGAACACGACTACACCACTACCAGAACACGACTACACCACTACCAGAACACGACTACACCACTACCAGAACGCGACTACACCACTACCAGAACGCGACTACACCACTAACAGAACACGACTACACCACTACCAGAACGCGACTACACCACTACCAGAACACGACTACACCACTAACAGAACACGACTACACCACTACCAGAACACGACTACACCACTACCAGAACACGACTACACCACTAACAGAACACGACTACACCACTAAAGACTGCTACTGATCTGTAGTTTCTCTACCTCACAGGACTGTCTGCACCGCACTTTAACCCAACCTGTATACCTGAACATCCAGTTTTGTTTTTATTTTGTTCTTATTTATCTATTTTTATTTATCTATACTGAACATCTGTTACTGAACATTAAGCTGCTATTTTCCCACCTGCACTGAACACTTTATATATCCATACTGTTTAAACCACATACTGATACTGCGCTGCTCTTTGCACATGTCCTGTACACATACTGTACTGTACTGTCTGCACACATTGTTTTGTCTATTGTCTTTGCACTACACTATATATATATATATATATATACACACACACACACACACACACACACACACACACACACACACACACACACATTATTCAACTGCACTGGAGGCGGAGCCTGACCATGTTTCGTTATACTGTACAACCCTGTACTGGTTCTATAATCTGATCAGCTGTTCAAAGTGACATCACTACTTTTAGAGTTATTCTAAAAACCATCATGCTGATCATAAACACTGTGTTACTACAGGCGACCAGAGCACACCGTTACCCCTCAGCAGAGTTTCATCCCAACAGCTCAAGAACATCTCAGACAGCTCACAGTGACTTCCAGCAGATACGGAATAATAAGCCTGAGGTAGTAAACACAGTGCACTGCATGCTGGAACACACCCGGCCGCTCCGACACACCCGGCCGCTCCGACACACCCGGTCGCTCAGACACACCCGGTCGCTCAGACACACCCGGGGTCACTCAGACACACCCGGTCGCTCAGACACACCCGGCCGCTCCGACACACCCGGCCGCTCAGACACACCCGGTCGCTCAGACACACCCGGTCGCTCAGACACACCCGGGGTCACTCAGACACACCCGGTCGCTCAGACACACCCGGTCGCTCAGACACACCCGGGGTCACTCAGACACACCCGGGGTCACTCAGACACACCCGGGGTCACTCAGACACACCCGGCCGCTCCGACACACCCGGCCGCTCCGACACTCCCGGCCACTCCGACACACCCGGCCGCTCAGACACACCCGGCCGCTCCGACACACCCGGGGTCGCTCAGACACACCCGGCCGCTCAGACACACCCGGCCGCTCAGACACACCCGGCCGCTCAGACACACCCGGCCGCTCAGACACACCCGGGGTCACTCAGACACACCCGGTCGCTCAGACACACCCGGCCGCTCAGACACACCCGGCCGCTCAGACACACCCGGGGTCACTAAGACACACCCGGGGTCATTCAGACACACTCGGCCGCTCCGACACACCCAACCGCTCAGACACACCTGGGGTCACTCAGACACACCCGGGGTCACTCCGACACACTCGGCCGCTCAGACACACTCGGCCGCTCAGACACACCCGGCCGCTCAGACACACCCGGCCGCTCAGACACACCCGGGGTCACTCAGACACACCCGGCCGCTCAGACACACCCGGCCGCTCAGACACACCCGGGGTCACTCAGACACACCCGGGGTCACTCAGACACACCCGGCCGCTCAGACACACCCGGCCGCTCAGACACACCCGGCCGCTCAGACACACCCGGCCGCTCAGACACACCCGGCCGCTCAGACACACCCGGCCGCTCAGACACACCCGGGGTCGCTCAGACACACCCGGCCGCTCAGACACACCCGGCCGCTCAGACACACCCGGCCGCTCAGACACACCCGGGGTCACTCAGACACACCCGGTCGCTCAGACACACCCGGCCGCTCAGACACACCCGGCCGCTCAGACACACCCGGCCGCTCAGACACACCCGGGGTCACTAAGACACACCCGGGGTCATTCAGACACACTCGGCCGCTCCGACACACCCGACCGCTCAGACACACCTGGGGTCGCTCAGACACACCCGGGGTCACTCAGACACACCCGGGGTCACTCAGACACACCCGGGGTCACTCAGACACACCCGGCCGCTCAGACACACCCGGCCGCTCAGACACACCCGGCCGCTCAGACACACCCGGCCGCTCAGACACACCCGGCCGCTCAGACACAACCGGTCGCTCAGACACACTCGGCCGCTACGACACACTCGGCCGCTACGACACACTCGGCCGCTACGACACACCCGGCAGCTACGACACACCCGGGGTCACTCAGACACACCAGGGGTCACTCCGACAAACTCGGCCGCTCAGACACACTCGGCCGCTCAGACACATCCGGTCGCTCAGACACACCCGGCCGCTCAGACACACCCGGCCGCTCAGACACAACCGGTCGCTCAGACACACCCGGCCGCTCAGACACACCCGGCCGCTCAGACACACCCGGCCGCTCAGACACACCCGGCCGCTCAGACACAACCGGTCGCTCAGACACACCCGGGGTCACTCAGACACACCCGGGGTCACTCCGACACACCCGGCCGCTCCGACACACCCGGCCGCTCCGACACACCCGTCCGCTCCGACACACCCGTCCGCTCAGACACACTCGGCCGCTCAGACACACCCGGGGTCACTCAGACACACCCGGCCGCTCCGACACACCCGGCCGCTCCGACACACCCGGGGTCACTCAGACACACCCGGGGTCACTCAGACACACCCGGGGTCGCTCAGACACACCCGGGGTCACTCAGACACACCCGGGGTCACTCAGACACACCCGGGGTCACTCAGACACACCCGGTCCGCTCCGACACACCCGCCGCTCAGGAATACACACCCGGCCGCTCAGACCCCCCCGGCCGCTCAGACACACCCGGCCGCTCAGACACACCCGGCCGCTCAGACACACCCGGCCGCTCAGACACACCCGGGGTCACTCAGACACACCCGGTTCGCTCCGACACACCCGGCCGCTCAGACAACACCCGGGGGGACCGCTCAGACAACCCGGCCGCTCAGACACCACCCGGGGTCATTCAGAACACTAGGCCGCTCGAACACACCGGTCCGCTC
>JAMWET010003604.1:387500-450082 GCA_024036415.1 Prochilodus magdalenae | reverse complement strand
ATCCCATTTGTTGGCCGCTCCGAAAATGTGTTGAGTTAACCAGAGGCAAAAAGTATTGTATCAACAAGAAGATCAGTGATTTCTGAAACTGTTTTCTAACCCCTCTTAAAAGGAGGTTCTCAGGAAAATACATTTTCAGAGACAAGAGAAAAGTCCCACGTTCATTCCAACAGGACCACGTCTCTAAATAGTCCCAAAGCTCAAGAGGAAGATTTAGACTATTTAGACTGGACAGTGCAGTGATTATTGTAATGTAAAAAGTGTTTAAGGTAATTGACAAATGTGTGTGCATGCGTGGGTGTGTGTGTGTGTGTGTGTGTGTTTGTGTGTGTGTGTGTGTGTGTGTGTGTGTGTGTGTGGATGCTCTACCTACCCAGTCGGATCTGGCAGACCCAATCATTGTAGGATTCACAATCCCTATCGTTCCACCTGTGGCCATAGTAGAAGCTAACTTCCGCACAGTGCTCATTATCATTGTAATTATTGGGCTCCCCATAGCTCCAGTTATCGTAGTCTGACTAACATGTGGAAACACATAGAGAGAAACACATCAGAAGCAGATACAGATACAGATAAACCTAGCACATGTGAAAACACCTGTCTACACCTCGTGTTTGACTAGGACTGCTTTGGATTATTCAATGAGCAGTGAAAATAGAGCAACACTTTACTTGAAGGCTTCTCTCATAGGTCCTTCCTAACTGATACATAAGCATTGGAACTATATTTATAAAGCAATACTCCAGTGTTTATAACGTTTTAGGAAACTAGAAAGGCAAAGAAGATTTTGATTACAAAAGCAGGTAATAAATAAAATGTCAAATGAACTCACTGGACTCTCATCTGTCCACACAAAGCCGACATTAGCATCCAGCGAGCTAAAGCCAATCCATGCAGGATCAGAACTTCCACCATACCTTTTAGAAGACAGTAAATGTCACATACACATGCTACTAACATATATATCGTTCAGTAAACATCAGTGCTGATCAGGCATACTTACGGTAGAGCATCAGTTTCACTTTCAGAGTGGAAGCTGGCTAGGTCACCACCAATGGCTCTGCAGAAATCACGGGCCTCAAACCATGTCTTCTTTTCCTCACTTTTAGACTTATATATCTGAAAAGTAATGATCAAAGTGACAGGTCTGTTGCATGAGCATGTCTACCACTGTATCTTTTTCATCTACTGCAGCAGCAGCAGCATGGAATCACAATTCAGCTTTTCATGTAGTCCAGTGATGCTAAAATTAGCATACTTTTGCGTGTATGTGTGTGTGTGTGTGTGTGTGTGTGTATGTGTGTGTGTGTGTGTGTGTGTGTGTGTGTGTGTGTGTGTGTGTGTGTGTGTGTGATCGTACCCGCATACAACTGCCAGAACCTTTTTTGGTCCATTTCGGGGGACAGCTGAGAGGTTGTGTCGTAGGAGGTTCTTTGGTTGTAGTAATGCCTTCTGCTATTTTCTTACAAATGTACTTCTGTTTGCTTTGACATGACAGTACATCCCATAATCCTGCTGAAGTCCCAGTCAGCATTGCAACACAACCCTGGTGCCTATCTGTCATACAGACATACAGAAAAATAATGTATCAAAAGTATTGTAAGTGATAGTCAATGTTATTACATATGATCAGCAGTAGTTGCCCTCAATATTCATAAGTATACTTGTAAGCAAATGCCTGAAATTTGAAATTTGATGGTGTGTTCTCTGTAAGAATGTGTAATTGTTTTTTTTTTCAAATCTACAAAGCATACAGACATATTTCTATACATTTTCATGCACATTGAATTAAATAACTTTCAAAAATGTAAGTGTGAAATGTGGCTCTTACAGAAACTATAGAATAATAAATAAAACATTCTAATTTTTGCCAAAATAAAAGGTTTGTGCCAAAATGGTGCAGAAGATGTATTCATATGAACTGACAAGGCCTAAAAGTAGACACACGAATCTAACACATGAGGGAAAAATTTTAAATAGTAATAAAAATAAATAAATTCAGGATCAAATGATTTTGTTATTACAATGCAATATTAAAATTTTGGAATATCGGAAATATTATGCTTGTTTGATCAGGAACATACGGAAGAAGCAGCTTGTGTCTTACAGCATTGTAGAAGATTTGTAGATCAGAAAGATCAGTTATGTTTCTACCATCAACCAACCCACACATCTCTACTAACTGAACATGAGAGTGAACATGCATCCAGCTCCCTTTACTGGAGAACAGTTCAGCTGAACATAAAGATGTTTATCACAACAAATAGGATTATTGAAATTAGACTGTTTCAGATATTGAAAACTTAAACACAAAATAAAACGCAAATAATGACAAGTACATTTTTGCATAAATATATTTTATATTTATATTTTTATATTGTGAGAAATTTGTGAGAAATGTTCTGAGTATAAGGATTGATCTCTGCTATGGACTAAGAGTATATGATCTAAGATCTAAGATCTAGAATGATCTAAGAATAAGTAACAGTACTAGCGAATACAATCTTGTGAAACATGGGGGGAACCCTTCTTTAAGTCAAGCTATACAGTCTGTAGTACTGAGGTTAACATACCTGGCATTCCGACATTGAAGTGTGTAAATTTCACTGCTTCCTTATTTGTCCACTTGAAGCGTTCAGCTTGCTCTGTATTGGACAAACCAATCCAGAAATATTTCTCAGGCCGCAGGCCAACCAGGCTAATCAGGAAAGCATTTTCATACCTAATAAAACAGAACATTGTCACACATGGTCAAGAGGAGAGATAAAAAATTATAATAAATTATAATTAAGAATAAAAATTTGATGTATGAATGCATTAATATAAGGGCAGTTAAATGACGGCTGTATTACCTGTCAGCAACATGTACTAGGCTAGCTGCACTCTGTCCACATGTTGTTTTGGCCTCGTTGAAGGTTTTGGCTTCTACAGCAATGCTGTAACAGTAAGAGCTAACCCTGATCCAACCCTGGGGGGCACACATAAACCAAAGCAGCTTACGAACAAGTGCATGAAACCATTTGTCTCTCTGTTAAGACACTGAGCCCAGCCCGAGAACTCATACCCCAAGGAATGGCATTAACGTGACCAGCAGCAACATGTTAAAGCCTCATCAGCATTTTTCTACGGTAATGCGCTCCGACCCTGAGAGTGAAGATGGATGTTTTCCATTGCTTTATTGTTTCAGGAACACTGAGTCAGCATTCCAAAGAAAGTTATAAAGTGAATCCTCCCAGACACTGTTGATTTGTTATTTGTACACACCACATCGTTTTCATCATTTTCTCACTAAATGGAGCAATGCAATTTTGTGTACAAGGAAGTGCAGTGTCAGCTAAACTCTAAATAAGACCTCAACTACGTAGTAAACTAAATGGTAGTTTCCTCTGACTGAAGGTCTGTATCCAGACTAGTTATCGAAACAGTTCTTTTCACGAACATGACAAATGCTGGAATTCTTGGAGGAAACTGACAACAACTTAATATTTTTTGGTTATTGGCTATATAAACAATGATGCCTGAAGGAATACTAAAAAAGAAATCCTAAAAATCAGACTTTAAATCAATATTTTCAAATTTTGACCAAATTGTCACAACACAGCAAGAATTTAACAAAGTAGTTTAAATTTAGTTTCAGTGTTTCAGTGGTAGAAAATTGAATAATTACCATATAGAACTCCAGCTGATCCACAAAACAATATGAATATGTTTGTATTTGTGTGAGGATTATGACACTAAAATATTTATGGGCCTGGTTTAAGGAAGAAGACTAAGGCGTGTCTAGGAAAAGACTATTTGAGTATCATCAGATGTGTACAGAGGCATTGCCGTCATCAGCAAAATGCCCAGTACTAAAAGGGAGAGCCACTGAGTTTTCCAATAGTCTGAATAATGAAATGATTAAGATGCAAACCAAGTAATTCAGACTGGTTTGATGTGAGAGCTTTCAGAATTGTTCTGGTAACAGAAACTAGATGTCTAAAGAATATGATACCTTGGAAAGCTACCTTACTAAATGTTATTACACTAAATTGATATTAACATCTTGCCTGGTAATCGTTGTACAGTATTTGAAGTCATGGTATGGTACAGTGGTAGGAAACTTCTCTTCTGGTTTCCATGATCAGCATCAGAAGACATATGTAGGTTCACTGACTGAGGTGGCTACATTTGTACTGCAAACTTTATGACCACTGATTCATATTATCACCACTACAGCCTCAGTTACCATTAGGGACAACAGGGTTCACACATCAAGGATCAAATTATGCAGAAATGTTTTTTGAGAAAAAGTGGAATCCTACTTTAAATGCACTGGAACTCTGGAAAAAACTCAGCCCTTGTAAACATGCATCATCTGTCATTGATTATATAAGCAAGTGTGTGGACGATGTAGTAAAAAGTCAGCACACAGGAAGGTTCAAGGCCCACAATGTTGATCAAGGCCCACAGCGTTGTTCAAGACCCACCCTTATCAACAGTGTTGATCCTGCTGAAAAGTGGCACTCAGGCCAGCATGAGGCAGCCTCACCCCTGGCATCAAGAAAACCAAGACCTCGTATGCATATGCATAAGGAATGTAAACTGACTCAAGACCTCTTAGATAACAGATGTCTGACAGTCAGGATCCAGAACGTCTCACTCCGTCATTCTAAATACCTGAGCCCCCATGACTGTCTACGGAGACCTCGGCTGTACACCCTGCTGTCATGGCTCTCTTCTCCATAAATAGTGATAGTTCACAAAGAGGAAGTAAGGCAGCTGAGTTCTGGTGCATGGACAACAAACTCTCTTTGAATGAGATGAAGACAAAAGCTCACACCCCTCTGCAAAAACCATCCTCAACTTCTTCTGCAGAAGCATCGTAGAGAGCCTCCTGATGTAGAGCATGACCTTTCTGGTTTGGAAAACGCTCTGTCTTAGACAGGAAAGCACTGAGGGTAATGAACACCCCCCAGTCCATCACTGGGTCAAACTTTCCTGTCATTAAGGGTATCTACACTAAACAGAGTAAAGGAAAGTATGCTGCATCAGGAAGGATCCCTCTCATCCATCACATGAACTGTTTATACCACACCCATCTGGAAGACGCTACAGAGCCTCCGGGCCAAGACTTTCAGAAACAGTTTCTTCAGGCAGGCTGCTGAACACATCTACATGATGGGTCTTCAAATATTCTCATTGAACTGTTACCTCAGCTTTACTGATCACTTTCTTCTGCGCTCAGTCGCTGCGCTTTATCCCTTTGTATTTGCTTTACATGCACAATCACTTTAAGCTGCACTGCAGAAAAACTGACAGAGCATGACTGTGATTGCTGCGGCAGACTAACAGCTATTGTGTTATTTCTATGCTTAGTGGTTGAACACTTATTATAAAATGTCCAGTAGAGTTCCCTGTATAACGTTTGTGGCTCTGTTTATTGTATTGCCAGTGTTTATTGGCTGGACTATTGTCTGCTGCTGTCCTATATGTAGCACTGTGTCCTGCAGAAACGGCATTTCGTTCTACCCTAATCTAAGCAACAACAACAACAAACTTTTGACTTTGACTTAAGAAATGTGTATGTGATGAGGGGGAGGAGGAGGAGAGTGTATGACTCACAACAGGGCATCCAGGACTGATGACTTCAGGTGATCCTGGAGGTTTGCTAGAGGCTTTCTTCTTACACATGTAGTCGTGCTCCTTCTCGCACATATGGTCTGCCCACTTCCCCTCCTACAGCATCACAGGAAAAAAGTACCCCCAGTCACTTCTGCATGAAGTGCAGACTGGAGCTAGGAGAACACGTTTTACAATGTGAAATGTATGGTCTTAAGGTTTATAGCACATAAATGTTGTACCTTTCCTTTCATGAGAACACAGTCCTCTCTGAAGTTAGTGGTATGTGAAGGTTCTCCCACCAGCCACTTAGCAAAGGTAACGTGGGTTCTGTCTGACCATTCAAACAGATTTTGAGTCTTCTGATCGTTCAGACCTATCCATAATTCATCGCTGGGCACTGTGGAACACATGCAGCATATGCATTAAAATAACATAGAGGTGGGGATTCAACATTACTGACATGCTTCAGTAGAATCAAAAGTTTGAATGCAAATGATGATGTTTGCTTTGTTATGCGCTTTTGAGTATACAGTCATATGCAGATGTCGTATGCTGATGCGGCTTATTGTTTTTTTCAATGGTGCAAAATAGAAAAGCGATATGATAAAATACAGCAGTGTAGTTTGTAAGTAGTAGGCTATGGTTGTTCTTACCCACTTTCTTCCCATCACATGATGCTACCATCATGGGCAGAATATGATTTTAGTCCTTTAGAATCAGTATTAATGTAGCATCGTTTGCATTTAGCTCACACTCTTATCCAGAGCGACAAGGTTAATTATATTACAGGTAGGCCCATGTAGTATTAGGAGTCTTGCCCAAGGACTCTTATTGGTGTAGCACAGCATTGTCACCCAGGCCTGGATTTGAACCCCAGTCTCCCACAGGTGGTGGTGGTATAGTAGGGGTATAGGAAAAGATGTTTTTGATTCTGTATTCATGTTAACACGTAGCATAAGGGCACACAGCTCATGTTAGCATTAATAAAGCTATGCATATGGTGATGTGTTATTTATACTATGACAGTTTTCCTAAAATTTTATTTTAAAAATCTCAATGCACTGCCTTGCTTATAGTATCGCAACCCCTGTATCATGATAAATATTGTGTAACCATTTCCTTGGCAATAATCACAGCCCTAATTCTTATTGGAGAATACTAACTTCCAGCCAATGGACTCTATGCTAGGAGGAACCACAACCAATTTAAGAGAGGACTATACCACCCACCCAGGGAAACAAGATTATGCTCTCATGGACCCCTAGCTATAGATGCCAAGGAAGAAATCCTTAAACTTGCTGATAGGGCATCCTCAAATGGATGTACCACACAGGGGGTGCATTTTTTGTTTTCTAAGAACTTGATGTTTTAATACAGAATTTGATTTACGTGTGCGATCATAAGCAAGTTTGTTGAATGGTTTGCTATGGTTTTAAACATGGCTCACCAAAATGATCTGTTGTATAATTACTGCTTTAGAATAAATCCTTATCACACCTTTCACTGTATTTTCAGGTGCAAACTTTTATACTGTAAGAAAATGGCCACTGTAAATGGTGTATTTACTGATCCATTTATCCATTTATTCATTTTTCCCAGAATTTTCCACCTGTGAATATTTGTGTGCATGTATACGTCCTTACAGTATCCGCTCTGAGAGATGATAAAGCTGTGCTCCTCTATGTTGTGGATGCTGGCCAGGTCTGATCCTTCTTTATGACAGGCTGCCAGAGCATCTCTCCACATCATCTTAGAACGCCGGATAGAGTAGCAGTGGCCTGCATATGGAACCCACTGGGGTGGGCAGAAGCTAGGCTGATCCTTACCTACATGGCACACACAGGATAATAGAGAAGTAGATCAAGTGTGTAATGTGAGCAAAGTGTAAATACAAATCAACAGCACCTAGACCAACCTTTGTTGTTTTTTTAATCGCCATTAAGCATTAAGTAAACATTTTTATGAAATATTTCTAACAGGACAAATATGAGATCATCTATTTGTCAACAATTTGTCTAGTTAGGCTCAGGTCCTGGTTAATATCTGGGTCTGGAAGGATGTGTAGCTGCCAATAAGCCCTCGCAGAGAAAAAAAAATAAACAAGACCATTTCCAAATGAAACAAAGAAGCTCCTGGTGTTCTCAGAGCAATGAACTGACTACCCCAGAGTCCAGACCCTAGCATCACTAAATGTGTCTGAGATTACTCCGATTGTGGAAAGCAGAAAATACAGCTAATCTATAAGACTAAACTTTGGAGGATTGAAAAGCTAGACTCTTAAAACCAATGCATGCTGTAATAAAGGTTGGGCTGAATAAACTGAGAAACTGATATTATATTTAGTTGTTGAGGCTTCTCGATGTCACTGCTTTCAGAACAATGCCAATTTCACAGAAGAATGAAAAAAACACACTTTACTTTTAATATAGGTCAATTAAACAAGGGATTTAAATGTTAGGCCATTTCTATACACACACAATTAAAAAGCCAACAGTCATTTTTAAATATGTAAAAAAATTACGTTTGAAGATTTTGTTCTCAGCTGCAGTTTATGTTTGCCTGCTGCCTAATAAATGAATCATGTATACATAATGAATGTCTGACTAGCAACTACACAAACAAAAGGATCTCTCTTTTTATTCAGGTCATTCTGTGTGTGAGTAAGAACTTGTGCGAGCGTGTCTTACCCACGGTAGGCGTAACAGTGGTGGAGTTTCCTTTGCGACAGATGTAACCCAGTTTCTTGCTGCAGCCCATACTCTCCCATTTAGATGCCTTACCAGCATTCAGCGCTGCACAGTTCAGGCCAGGCTCCAGTGAGGGGTGCCCTGAGGAGTAGGGTACAAGTATGTCATCATCGTTTTGTCCGAAACTAAATTTAGAGTGAGTTTAATAAGAGACTGCTTGCTGTGAAATTAGTATTGTGTGTACCTGGAGCCCAGTTAAGATATCTGAAAGGGTTTCCATTGCTCCACTGCCAGCCGCTCTCAAAGTCGAGACTATTCAGTCCAATCCACAGAGCGGAGCCAAGTATATTAGTTAAACCTGCAAACAGACAGCTAAACACGTCACCTAGCAGAACACATTCACAACACTTAAATTACAGGCTTGTTACCCAGTTACTAATCGAAGTTCCTACGGTTCAGCAGTACTGTTCCTAAATGGCTCTGCAACCACTGCAACACCAATAGGTAAGCTTGGTGAAGCCCATGATAAAGGCTTAATGCTGTATTTATGCTTATACATGTATCCTGGTGTCACTAAACAAATCCTAGTCCTACTTGTTTTAGTCCTACTAGTCAACTTGTCACCTTGTTTGTGGTTTTATGTACCTGATATGTACGTTTGCTCATGCAGCTCTACGATGCTGAGCAGGTCGGCACCTTGCTGTTGGCAGCTCTTACGAGCCTGGTGCCAGGTCAGTACTGACTGAGTGTTCCTCTGGTAAAGGACACCAGTTACTGGATCACTGTCCCAGCCCGACGTTGCTGATACACACGCACACAGAGAGATGGATGGGTGGATGGATGGGTGGATGGATGGATGGATGGATGGATGCATACAAACATACATATATCCAGAGAGAGAGAGAGAGAACAATGCGGTTAGATATTTTAATTTTTTTAAATCAGATTACTTACTCAATACTCTATAACATAAACTATATATATGCTTTCTAAACAAACCCTGTATTCCCATTTTTACATAATCCAGAATGAGAAAATGACTGAGGTGCTTTTCCCTCTTATCTACATTATTTTAAATTTCCAATAAACCTGCCGATTTCTACCCAAGTAATGCATATGTAATGCTGAAACACATATAGCCAGCAAAACCCACATCTGCATTACAACAGGAAAATAGAGACCACAGGAAACAACTTCACAGGAAGTGTGTGTATCAGCAGGTCAGTCCCCAGACCTGATTCTGGGACTGACCCTCGTTTTATGGCCCTAATACAGGACAGAGCAAAACAGGAAAATCATCTTTTTCAACTATCACAGCACTTTTGACTTTGCATAGCTATCACTTAGTGTGTGGTCTCTGCTCCCTGCATGCCTCCTGTGAGATTCCTGTCATTCCAATCAGAAATGACCTTTTTCTTCAGTCATGAAGTCGAATCTTACTGATATTTAAACTACTGTGCCGCGACACACATCACACATTTAAATACAAACCTGCTGCTGTCATACAAGGTAGTTCACTTTGAGATAATACATGTACTAGAGAGAGTTATGTCTGTTATGATATGATTCTTTGCCAAAATAAAAATATCAAAATCTGCTGAAAATTGTGTTGCCTTACATTTTGTGGGACAGAAACCCCATTTCTTGTCCTTGGTGTAGTCCGTCTCTGTGGAGCACCATAGCTGCCCATCAGATCGGCCTTCCACAGTGCACTCAGCATACCACTTGTCCCCAAACTTAAAGGGGAACTGGCAGGGACGGCCGAAGTCATTGCCACCAATGGTGAACACCTCTGCAAAGAAAAGGGCAAATATGAAAGCACTAGTTAAGATGGACTACCTTCATATTAACCACTAACTGTACTGTACATCTCACATGAAAATTCCACAGCTGTGTAAGTCATGTAAGTCTTCAACATCTCCAGGCACCTGTTCCACATCTGGTAGATCAACTAAGGTCTGTATGCAACATTCATTCTTGGGTTCCTATTGTGAGTCTCGATTTTTGTTTTTCTATCTTTTCCTAGTAATGCATGTATGCAATGAATATTCCTGCTTCAGTATTGATATATATGCGGTACACAGCTGATTGCTGTGATTTACACGTTTGACCGACTTTCTACCTGCTCTTCTTCTGCAGTTAAAAGCTCTACATCCACTACAACCTGACCTGTTGTTAAAAATCATCATCAGAGCAGCAGACTAGCTCCCAAGACTACACAGAGCAACACATCACCATCAGGTTTAACACCTTTGCATGCAGAACCTATATGATGCTTTAGTTCATATAGTCCGGGATCAAGCCTCCAGCCTAAATTTCATCAATGGCCAGAACCTACCAATACAACTACTTATGCATAGGTTACAACCATTTGTGAGCATAATGAGGAAACACACCTTCATATCCATGTGAGCACAGATCATCCTTGGTTCCGTATATCTGCCAGCGGCTCCAGGATCCAGTTCCCTTATACAACAGGATATTGGGCTCTTGGCGATTTCCATAGTTAAAATGCAGGGGTTGATTTTTTAGACCAAACAGGGTTTCATTCTTGCACTCCCACGTCTGCATGGGACTCTGCTCATTGCATGGGAGCAGCATCACCTTCACCCATTCTTTGAGGTCCGGAGCCCCCAGGCAGAGTTTGTGGGAGACACTCAGAACGCGAGAAGAGGAGATCCAGCGGAAGCGCTGGGTATCTGAGGATGGGTCACAGTCTGCGGCCTGAGCGACGTTGGGGTTCACCACCTTCACACACTTGTTGTGAGCCTCGTTGTAGATGAGAAATGCACTGCTGTCTATAAGAACACGGAACAGGGGGTAAATCACAAACTACATTGTTACTGGACTTTATTTGGAAATGCCAGATGCCCTTAATACTGTGCGCCTGTCAAAACGTTGACAGAGATTATGCGCCAACTGTTGCATAGGAGAGATGACAGCTACTTCACAATCACTGCCTGTAATATAGGGCAGAAATGTTTTGACTTTAAAATGAAAGTATAATAGTATTTATAAAACTGTACACTTTAAAATCTCAAAAACAGCTACTGAATTACTTACCTAGTTGAACAGTGTAGTGCATAGATGTGCATAGGCCCAGCAGCACAAAAACAGGACAACTGAACTTCTTCATATTTGTACTTTAGTTCATAATCCAAGAAGTGTAGTCCAGCGAGGGAGTAAGTCTTTACGTGTCTGTATGAGTGGGTTTCTGCTGAGTTCCAAACAGTGTGGGACTAACACTTACCCCTCACTGGGTTTAAAGGTTGTTGTAGTGTGAAATCCTTTGGGGGCGGGAATTAAATACAGGAACACAGCAGCACGCCACGTGTTTCCCTGCTGAGCAAGTATCTCTGTATCTCTGTCACTCTTCTTCTCCACACACACACACACACACACACACACACACACACACACACACACATACACACACACACACATGCATGCATACGCACACACACACACACACACACACACAAACACACACACATACACACACACACATGCATGCATACGCACACACACACACACACACACACACACACACACACACACACACACACACACCCGCACACACCTTTTCTTTAAATATATTTTTTAATTTAGAATTGACTATATGAATGAATGAATGAACGAATGAATGAATGAATGAATGTACGAACGAACAAACAAACAAACAAATGAATAAATGAACAATACGACCAAGTGCCTTTCACATTCATGGTATGGTGTCTAACTTCAAATACTGTAGAGTGGTGAGTGCTAGAAGTACACCACATGCCAGGCCCATTCATCTATGTTCGTATCATATGTAGCATTTGTACACCTGCTGATGAATGCCGAACTCACTGTCATTTTCTGTATTTAAATGAGCTCATTATGCTTTAGAAAGCTCACTGATTCAAGAACTACTAGTGAAATTCCACAGAACCCTGTGGAACTGGAAGGAGTTCACTGTAAAGGAAGAATCACTTCTTCTCTTTAATACATTACTTACTAAGTGGATGTGCCTTGATAGACACACACAGCTCATGGAAATATTGTGAAACGCACATATACGTGTGCCCTGTAAAACATGCAACCGAAAGATATTTAAAATAATTATAATGCTTTTATTCAGATTCAAACATTTGATATAAATTGAAGTAATTATTTTTAATCTATTACGTTTCATTAAGCTGTGTGTGGGAACGAGAACATGACCACTGAAACGTTTGTAATCAATGATAATCGTCATTTGGGTGCAGAATGTAATACTACACTGTAAAATTACTTTGATTAAAAGAATCATTTGTTAAAAGACCATTTGTAGGTTGATTAAACCTAAATCATGTGCTTGTAACAAATTCATATTTTAAACACTTATTACAGTGTAGATTTCTAATAGTTTATAGGAAATATAAAATACCTCATCTCCAGAACGATAAACCAAGTTCTGGATTATTCACAAATGACTGAAAAAACTGTAGTTATAAAAATAGGAATGATAATAGGGATTACAATCAAGCACACAATTTAATCTTTCAGGAAGTGAAATTAACACAATAGGCTCCCTCTAATGTACTACTCCTATATTGTATATATTATTTTGGGAACAGGGAACTGCTAAGTAATAATATACTATAAATTAAGTAAATGTTAAGCAATGCAGGGTATAGCTTCTTGCCTCAAGGATTTACAGCATTGCAAGTAGAGATTCTGGATATTAATAGATATTCTCTGTGCTCTTCAGCTTTCAGTTATTTTTTAATCAGCCATAGCTCCATTCATTCAAATTGGTGCTATTTCATCTTTCATGTCATGTTACACGGAAAACATTGTTTTCTGTTTAACTCCAAATATTTGTGTGTGAGTTTTTGTCTGATTTTCGAATCACAGTTTTCTACAGTTTTATTTAAAGCTTTGTAAAATGAGAGAGTGGGAGAGAGTGAGGGAAAGAGAGGGAAAATGCTGATAAGGTGAAAGAGAAAAGCAATAAGAACCCTAGAGGACCTGTAGCTCAGCAAGAAGGAAATGTGTTCCAAGCACTGGAGCACAAAGCGGGGAAATCCTGTTTCCTGCTCAGGGTAAGAAAGAGTTGAGGTCTGCACATATGATAAAAATTAAATTCTGGATCAATTAAAATGAGTTCTTCACACTTTTAAACATACTCATCATCATCAGACATCAGCCTTATTGGAATTCATTAAAAATATATAATCTAAACGTCATAAACGTCTATAGATCATAGTATAATGCAACAAATGGCAGAACGAGGAGCGGAATCAAAGAGATCAAAGAGGAAGCTATCAGAAAGATGAGCACAGCAGGATATAAGTGTGGGTGAAATGACACCAACAACGCCAACCAGAACATTTAACTTGGTTCTTCATAACCAAAATTAGCAAAAATTCAGAAATACCCGAAAAAAAACTCCAATTTCCCATTTTTATTTCTTCTTTCACAGAGAGGAAACTACCCCGTATTTGTGTTTGTAGGTTGAACCACAACCAAATGAAACCAGTGTGAGGGGGAATCACACTATTGTGTTTTAAGTCAGTCAAAGTAAGTAAGACATAACTAATCATGCACAGTTTAGGGGACAGGTGGGATTTGAGGTTAAGGTGTATGCGTGCATGTGTGGGAGCATGTAAAAAAACATTAAAGCTAGATAAGAAGTAAGATAACAACAACAAAGAATCATTTTAACATCCCTTAAACATCAAACTTTGGTCAAAGTGCAGCAGGCCAGGTTCCAAATCTCATCACTCATTTAAATAAGTCCTTTCATATTTGTGTATTGCATTATCAAAAAAAATTGCAGTACATTTTTCCTAATCAAACCATATATATGTATATATATATATATATATATGTTCAGGAAATCTGCTTCCTTCGTGATTGTCTTCTTCTTGAAAATGCTTCTTCTGAATGTATCCCATCTTCAAAACATAATGATTTGGAAACCTGCTCCATTCCTCATCGGTCTTGTCATTCATGTCCACATAGCAGTTCAGCGTGGCTGTTTTATTCATAGTCCTGGTTTCTTCAACAGTTCATCTCACTGTAACTTTATTTGTGGGTTTGGTCAGAACATTCTCTGAGTGTTAAAGATTTTCAGCTTGGTCATGAAGTTAAAGTAAATGTAGGCCAAGCAGACCAGCAAGTTCTTAACCACAAAGAGCACTGGCGTGACAAATCCAAAAATGCCAATGAGTGCCAACCTTAGAAAAAGGAAGGGGAGGTCCTGCAAGGCCACGCCTAGAGGTGAGAGGAGGGGACTGTGAGGCATGGGAACCAATCGCAACATTGAAAGAAAGCTGAAGAGGTAGACTGGTAAAGCCCAGCCCGAGAAGTAGACTGGGGTGTGACTTGCGACTCGTACCATTTCTGCCGTGTCCAACCAGAACAGGAAGCTGTCGGCAAACACGTCAGCCCGTGCATCACTTGCTAGTAGAAAACGCAGTGGTCCGGTGTATGGTGGGGCCAATGGAAAACTTCTTATAGGCAGGCCAGTGCATGGACAAATTCCCACGACAGCGTACGGCTGACCCTGGCCGTTACCTGTCAGTACCGGTACTGCTCCATTGCTGGGCATCCCTGGGACTGTTGTGCTGCCTGGCAAACCTGCAACTGCCCCACCTGCCGGCAGCCCCGGTACAACCCCATTTCCTGGTAACCCTGCAACTGTGGCAGTTCCAGGCAAATGTGGAATAGCCCCATTAGCAGCCGCCGCTCCGTTCTGTGTTCCCGCACTGGCACTGGTTGCTGCAGGAGATGGCCCAATGGCTGTGGTGACTATCGGTGTGACTGTCTGTACGTGGCTAAGGGTTGGAATGTCTGCGTCCCGAGCCAGTTCATTAGCTAAACATACAAAACACACAGAAAGCAACACAGAGATAGAATGTTAACAAGATGAATACAAAGCTGATCAAAAAAATCTTCATCACTAGCTCACTCTATACAGCTCCAGGATATAGACATCTATACACACTGCATACAGGTACAGCGTGTTAACACTAACACTACCTCTGCACAGAACTAATTTCACTGCAAACTTACTACATAACATAAAACAGCAATAACTTTTGCAAAGGCCACATTTTATGTTTTTTTTAGGTTGGATGTTTTAATTAACCAAATACACAGTAGAACAGAGGTGTTGTGTCTGTTCTCTGTAGAAAATGGGTTCATTTTTATTAATTAGCTAACATGTAATTTGACTGAGGCACTCAAAACTTTACTTATGACTTCATGACTTCAGAAGAGCCGAAGCATCACCAGGATTCAACATCATAATCTTTTGATGATTTGGCATTTAGCAGCTAAATTAATTTCTGCGTCTAAAAAAGGATGAAAGGTGAATTTACGACCTGTGCTTTAGTACTGTAGTTCCTCAGGCTTGGACACAGAGGATTGATTGCACTCAGACAGTCAACAGTAATTTGGGGTGTGTCTGTCTAAATACCTGCCGACCAGAAGTCAAGATTCTGTGAGCTGATGGCTCAGCTCTCGGAGGTCAGACGTTATTCACATGTTGTTCTGAATAAGTCTAAATTGTATTTTGTAGACTCTAATCTGAATGCAGTAGTAAAAATTTAAGTTGAGTTGAAAAAATGTAAGTTGAAAAAACTGAGTGAACCTGCAAAAGTTTACCTGACTTTTTCTCCCAACCTTAGCTCCAACCCTAACATACCCAACCTGATCCATCTAATCATTTACTATAAAATAAACTGATTAGCTGCAGGAGGTGATTTAAACTGTTTGATGACAAATCCCTTTTTCTGGGAAAATCTTGTGATAGTGTGACTAGTCTCACTCTTCTGAAGAAGTACTGACACATACGGTAGCCTCTATGTGCTGGCTTCAATATATGTTAACACTAAAACTGTGCTGGTTACGTATACTTTATGCTATACCAAATATCTTTCAAGGATGCTTTTGGTTCATGTAGCTGTCTAACTGTCACCCATCAGCATGACTTCCAGGATGATTCTGTCAAGCAAACATATCCTGAATCCACTGAACATACTTCAAAGCATGTCCTGTTCACGACTTCAGCTGTTGCTACTCCAATTGCAAAACCGGAATGGGTGGTTGGAATCTGAAGACCACGAAGGACCACAAATTGTTGGTATTAAGGACTTTTCATATTTCTACACAAAGTTCAAACGTTTATGACAAGCATGTGAAATACGCAAGCTTATATACATCATTATGAAGTTCACAGATTAAACAGGATACAAAAAAACAAAGAAAATTTATATCACTGGGTAAATGGTTCAACAAGTTGGGCTGGAAAAGGCAGCATTTAATTACATAGAATTGCATCTTTTGGCATTCTTGAGAATGTAAATAATGTTTCTTATATATTAAAAGTGCATTCATAGAAACTATAAACAGAAATACATTTAACAGTCCTATTAGGGGAGCTTAAAAATTCTAATGCAATCCTAATGAAGCATAGCATATAGAGAGTACTGTAAAGTTGTTTACACAGTTGAGCTAAGTAGCTAAAAGCAGGTCCTTGTATCAACACTCTTGGTCGATTTAAGCTCCACTTAACATATAGGTGCACTGTGTGGTTCAACAATTACAGACTATAGTTTAACCATTCCGCCCTGTTCTTCAATGATCAGGGCCCCTACAGGACCACCATGGACCAGGTATTATTTGGGTGGTGGATTATTCTCGGCACGGTAGTGACGAGTCTACAATGTAGGGTCTGTACACTGTAGAAAAACAAAGTGCATCTAGCACCTCTGAAGAAAGTAGAAACAAGGAGGTGATTTTAATGTTATGCTTGATCTGTGTATATCAGTAGCTGACTAAATCATTCCAGAGAAGTCTTCATCTTTTGTAGGAAGTGAAAAATTCCAAAACATTTTCAGTTCATTTTAATTTCGCAGAATATTTTTTCTGATGTTTCACCTTTCTAAGTATTCTTATAGCCACGCCTCACCACTGGTCATTTTCCTACAATACCAGGTGCTGTAGTACTAAGATTGTTTACCCTGGCCAGTGAGTCTGCAGTGGCGGATCCTTTCCACAATATCAATGCAGATGAGGGAGAGGAGCACCAGAGACACTGGTATCTCTGTGAACGTATCCAAACGCATGTCATTTCTAATTTGCACCTGGAAGAGAGAGAGACAGAAAGAGAGAGAGAATGAGATTTTAAACACATGTGAAAACATGGAAACCTGGCACAGGATCCTGTCCTTGAGATACCATTGAGGATTGGGAATTCCTCTCTGGGAATGGCAAAGCCTATCTGTTTACCCACGACCAAAGTGTCATAAATTTCAGAGAACAGGAAACCATTTCCTGTGGCTAATTATTCTTTACTGACAAATGTGTCAATTGAATTCTTTATGTATGTGCATGGCAACCATGCATTGAGCCTACTTAGATTTAACTTACACTTTAAACTTACAGGGCCACTTCTGAATGTTTATGAGTGCTTCTACTTTTCATCCCTCTTTACTTCCTAATCTCAGTTCTTGTGTTGTTTAATTTACCTATTAAATTGGTTTCTGTATCAGCATTATCTTGCACAGGCATCCACAGAAAATAATGAATATAGTTTTGGCTTGTGGTGCTTTAAAATGACAAAATCTAAAACGTTAACAATTGGATGATCGGAAGGTGGTGAGGAAAAGCTGTCACCTCACGTTTACTGAAAATTATTCTTAGGCTGCATTATTTTTTTTAACCAGACACAATACACACAGGTGGTGGCTAGATCTCAGTTATATTAAAATGTGACCAGCTGCAATGGCTATACCTGAGGACTTAACTACTCACTTATTGTCTAACTCGCTTAATCCAACTGGGTCACAGTCAAGTGTGGAGCCAATGGCTGGAAGCCAAGATACACCCTGGACAGGCTGCCAGTACATCACAAGGCAAACATAGACAGACATGCATATCCACACACCTGGGGGAAATTTAGCTTCTCCAATTTACCTGACCGCATGTCTTTGGACTGTGGGACGAAAACTGGAGCACTCTGAGGGAACCCACGCAGATCCACATTAATTGATTTTTTGCACAGAACTATAGATTAGCATCAAATGTCAGTCATAAATAAGTTTCATTATCAAATGTGTAAATATGGATAAGGAAAATAATGAAAATCATAAAGCAGTCTATCATTATTATTTTTCTTTGAACTCATCTCTGTTTACTAAACGTTCATATGTAGTCATCATGCCACACATGTATAGCACAGATCTAAGAACAAGACAATACATGAAGTACATACATGAAGTGATAAGTGGTTTTTGCTCTGTTGTTCTTAACCAGCAGTTGAAAAAGTCATATGAAGTCATATGAAGCCAACAAATGCCTGCTTAGTGTTCTAGGCTTGTTAGGTTCATCACTTATTCAGTCCACCCCAGGAATCATTGTGGAAAGTCAAACAGTTGTAGGAACTCCAGTTTTTTCTAAGGGCATAAATGCCAGATGTCAGGACATAAAGACATGGAGCAGATTACTGGAAATAATGAGGAAGTGAGATGAAGCCTTTCACCACAGAAGAGAATTCTTCCAAGTCCTTCAAACTGAATTGTCAGCATGCTCCTTCCTTAGCACACATGCCTCTCATGCACAGTGCAATGAATTGGGCTAAAGCATGGAGTTAGTACGTAAGTAGGAAATGAGGCCAAAGGTTCATCTGACTGCATTGTGACTTTTTTGGTCAGGTGTGAAAGACAGATACAGAGACAAAGAGGTAGAGAGAGAGAGAGAGAGAGAGAGAGAGAGAGAGAGAGAGAGAGAGAGAGAGAAAGAGAGAGAGAGGAAAAGCAAACAAGGCAGTAGGAATAAAAAAGGAGATAAAAGAAGATGCCAATTTGGGGTCTTAAACAGAATGGATATCACAGTGAGAAATAACTCCTAAATGATCATCAGTGCAGAACTCTATATACTATATACAGTGATGTGAAAAAGTGTGGCCCCTTCATGATTACTTTTTTTTTGCATGTTTGTTACTCTTAAATGTTTTGGATCATCAAACAAATTTAAATATTAGTCAACGACAACACAAATACACACAAAATGCTGTTTTTATTATTAAGGGAGAAAAAAATTCAAACCTACATGACCCTGTGTGAAAGTGCCCCCCCAAACCTAATAACTGGTTGGGCCATCCTTAGCGGCAACAACTGCAATCAAACGTTAGTCAGTTAAAACATAACTGTGGTTTATCACACCTGAGTTCAATTTCTCTAGCCACACCCAAGCCTGATTACTGCCACACCTGTTCTCAATCAAGTTATCTCTTAAATAGGACCTGCCTGACAAAGCAAAGTAGACCAAAAGATGCTCAAAGATACTCAAGCAAAAGATACTCAAGCATGTCTAGCATCATGCCAAGATCCAAAGAAATTCAGGAACAACTGAAAAAGAAAGTAATTGAGATCTATATTTTCTTGGGACTCCAGCAAACCACAGTGAGAGCCATTATCCACAAATGGCAAAAATGAGGAACAGTGGTAAGCCTTCCCAGGAATGGCTAGTGGACCAAAATTACCCTAAGAGCACAGCGACGACTCATCCTCACATGTCTCAGTTAAGGTCAGCATTCATGACTCCACCATGAGAAAGAGACTGGGCAAAATGGCCTTCATGGCAGAGTGTCAAAACCAAAACCACTGCTGAGCAAAAAGAACATCATACCTACAGTAAAATATGGTGGTGGTAGTGTGATGGTTCGGGGCTGTTTTGCTGCTTCAGGACCTGGAAGACTTGCTGGGATAAATGGAACTATAAATTCCTCTGTCTACCAAAAGTTCCTGATGGAGAATGTCTGATCATCTGTTTGTGACGTCAAGCTGAAACGAACTTGGGTTCTGCAGCAGGACAATGATCCAAAACACACCAGCAAGCCCACCTCTGAATGGCTGAAGAAAAACAAAGTGAAGACTTTGGAGTCCTGACCTGAATCCTATTGAGATGCTGTGGCATGACCTTAAAAAGGTGGTTCATGCTCGAAAACCCTCCAGTGTGGCTGAATGACAACAATTCTGCAAAGATGAGGGGGCCAACATTCCTCCACAGCGCTGTGAAAGATTCATTGCAAGTTACCGCAAATGCCTGATTGCACCACTGTATAGACTGCACTATTTTTACAGGCTACTTGTTAAAATTGAATAAAATACAGTTTTTAACATCATTTATCATGCTTTGAATCGGTTTACTAGCTCTTCACAAAATCACTGTTTCCGAGCAGAAAAAATAGCTAGGCTAGTAAAATGTTAGCAGTCTCAGTGTGCCTGGAGTGTGGGAACCAGTGCGGATTCGCTTTGTGGGTGTATGATGGATTATTGACCATGTTATTTTGATGACTCGATACACACACAGTCATTTATTTTTAACGTCCAATATAAACCTGTCACAAAGTCTATGCAACAAGTGCTTAACTTATTCTTCCTCTACATATCAGTTTTGTATCACCAGTCTGATTAATGTCAGAAACCATAGAGCTCTGAGCTAAAATGTTAATCACGTCCAAAATGGTCTTGCCTGTAAACTGCACAGGGTCCATGTGAAGGGACGGTGGGTATGATTATTTTAGTGGACAGTGAGGCACTATGTTGCTGTGACGTAGAAATGAGAAGCAAATCATTACAGCCTGTTGTATCACAAGGCTTTGTTTCAAAGGGAACATTCCAAAACAGCAGAGACTTCACGCTTCAGAATTCTCAAATGGAATATACTGAAACAAATAAGGCAGAAGTGAGCTGGCAAGGAACTTGAAGACTTGTTGAAGACTTGAAGACTTGTGTTTAAAAAGGATATGGTGGAGACGCCAGTGCTGCTGTCCTCACTGGCACTGTCCTCCCAGTCACAAAGCTTAAAGGTAGTTTTCCCTGACCTACAACCCTTTAGGGTACAGACTGACAGGCACATTTTGCAGGGTGAAAGTGCTCACAGTTGCAGCAATCTCAGTGGCTTGCAGCCTGTGTTCTCTGAACTTGGTAATGGCAACACTCGCCAGGGTGGTACCTGCCAAGCAACTTCCAAGATTGTTGTTATCACATTTATATGGGCCTTCAGTTTCCATAACTCTTTAATGTAAATGAATTAATTCACCGAACTAAAGGAAACCGAAAGTAAAATTGTAATGGTTATAAATAACAGGATACATTTGTTTTACCAGTAAATATTTGAAGCCTGTAAAATGCTGTTTTGGCCAACTCTGTCTGTAGAAAACCACAAATACAAAACCTATGTTTTATGAGCAAGAAATGACTGCTATTACTGCAGTCTATGGTCAATAAGAACAATTATTAAACCTCCACTCCATCAGAATTACACACAAACCTTCATAACAAGAAATCAATTTGGGTTTTTTTTGTCACAAGCAGCATGAAAATATTGGATCATATTGATCATAATGCATATATGAAAACAGCATATCAACCAGTACAACAAGTAGCCCAAAAAGTTTACCTCAGAGCTCGCTATGAGGAACGCAAATGAAGGCAGTGTGGAGAGGAGCACATAGGCCAGAGCAACAGGTCTCCTAAAGAGACAGAAAAATCAGTCAAAGGCATGTAGGCCAACTTTATTACTTAACAACAGGAAAGAAACATTATATATTTGTAGTCATGTTGGCCACATAACCTGCTTAAAGGTTTGACCAGTATTAAACATTTTACCTGTGTACTAATTTTAAAATTTGTGTGATAATTTTCCACTGTGATCTTTACTAAAAGCCAAACTGAAGCTTAGGTCACATCTACAACAAGCAAAAAAGAGCAAGAGAGTAACTGCAACTGGATTATACGCTTAGAATATTTAAAGATTTCACTACTTGTAATAAATAACTGTTCTATGCTAAAACCAATCCAGTTGTACTCATCACAGACAATCACGAATGCACAGGGAATATATTACGCTAGAATAGTAGTCAGAGAGTGACTGGACATGTTCATACCCAGTCAAGGACATAGGGAAATTAAGCTGATGATAATTTCTGAAGTCTGACACAATGACTAATATATGTGCACATAAGAGCCATGACAAAATTATTCACAGATATTTATGCCACACATACACTCTGCAAAAAAACAAGGAAGGGCAGAATGACCCCCTCCTCCTCTCTCTCTCACCACTTCTTCCTTCCCACCAGGGCTTTCTTCTTCATGAACACCATATACTTCATTGGCAGCCACACCAGCATTGCCATGGTTGTCACATAGGCCACGGATGAGGCCACAATCAACCAGTAGGCAGTGGAGGAATCTCCCCCGAAGGGCTGCTCCTGGCTCTTCACTCGCGCTAAGATGAGGGCGAAGCGTTGCATCACGATGAAGAGTGGGACGCAGAAGGCGGCGAACTGCAGCACCTCACAAACTGCAAACTTCAGCTTGCTCCCCGTGCCCATAGTGTGGAGGAGAGGCGCAAAAAGAACGATAAAGTAAAGGAGAGGGTGAAAAAGGAGAGAGCACTGCCAGCCGACCGTCCCCACGAAGGGGGGCCATTGTGCCGGGACGCTAGCATGTTCCACTCACACTAGGAGAGCGGACTGTGGCCAGTAAGGCCGCTCTGCTTACTCTGCACTCGCTATTGTGTTGGCTCATCGGGTCAGGCCTGGACAAACACACATGCTAGCTTCCAATCAGAGTCACATCACAGACAAACACAGACTGCGCAAAACACATAAATACATCTTATACACATACACACAGCCCAGAGCGGTTAAACTGAGTAAAGACACCTGAAGACCCTTGAAGAGTCTCTACACCCACATACACCACCAGCATAGATATCCATACCCGGACCAAATACTTCAATACTTCAATCTGTTAATTAACTGTCTATTACTGTAGGGTACTTTTAATAAGGCTACATGACAACTACATATGCATGTTATGACAAGTGGCATCCTATATAAATATTTATACATCCTTATTCCAACACACATCACAAGGACAACGTTGATCAAAATTGGCAAATGTAACCTATATAGCGAATGACACTTGTTGGAAAAGGCACTTATAAACATTTATGTAGACTTATGTCAGTTGTCAGGCCAGCTTAAGTAGGTGTCATATAGCCTTATTAACACAATGCTACAAGTGTTTCCAAATAAACAGCAACCCTTTACTTGAATCCTGCTATATTACCATGCCAAATGTTTTAAAACGCTGTACCTGGCTTAGTAATGCCAATAATTGCTTTATTTAGGGCACATAATTGTACCATATTACATTACAGTCATGTTATATTTTTATAAGTTGCCCTGACTGGATGTTTATTTAATAGGCCCAAGTTATCAAAAAAAAAAAAAAGAACAATTTGAACCTTCCCCATGTAAAAGTAAAAACAGTTGATGTTCAGACTCTACTTTAGAGTTACAAATCATGCTGTACCTTTAAGGTTACATTTACATTGCTTGTAGCTTGGGGGGCTAATATTGCCAGAACGTGCCAGTCTGCTGTTCATAAATCAATATAAAGCTATCATATACTGTTAGCAGTAGATGTCATGACAGTTGATGTCATGTTCTCTAAACAGTTGGCATCAAGTATAATGACATATGTCAAAGCAGTGAACAGTGATGTTAACATGGAACTGTCCAGAATTTAGTCAAACACTCATTTTGCCTAAATTCTGCCTAAAAACTCAACAACCCATTATAGCATACAACATCTGCCATGACATAATTATGATGCCAGTATTTTGTAGCTAGGTTCAATTATTACCAAGCAAACATAAATTAAGCGTCTGAGCATTAAGGGACCTAGTGTGTTTTTAAATAAACAAATTAAATTATAATGCCTTACACTCACCGGGTCTCTAGAGTTTTAGAGGTGTTCAGTGTTTCACAAAGTATGAAGACAGCAGGTTCAGGTCTCTATGTGACAGTGAGCAGTCAAACAATTTACTCTTTGTCAGCATTCATAATAGAAGTGCCTGCACTGTTACTTCAATAATAAGCTGTGCAAGTGTAGTAGAGGGCAGCTTTCTCGGTTTTCCCATTCTTAAACATATTTTCTTGTTCAGCTCATAACAGAGGCCATTGTGGAGTATTATTGTTCTTACAGTATGCCTCCATCTTGTGGTCATTTGGTGGTTTACTGAACAACTTCATAATGCATTAACTGTGCTGATTCATGAGTGGTTTTGGGAGGGGAGGGTAAGAGTGGGACTATGGCATTGTTCATGCATTCTTGTTATACTGTTCTAGCTACAGTTACAGTGACACTGCATTCAAGGTAAAACCGCACTATTATAGCGCTACATAATTGTAAGTGTGTGTCTGTATACAGTACGAGTGTGAGTGTGTTTACAGTAAAGTGTGTGTAATAGGATCAGGATTAGGTGGGCTGCACTATATTTGGTGGTGTCTTCGCTTTACTCTGATTTCTACTGGGTGCTGGGAGGGGGCTAATTTTAGAAGCTGCTGTGAAGCACTTTCTCGGACACCGGCTCCGGTCTACAAATGCCTGAGTCTACACATTCACAAAAGCTAGCAAACACTAAGAAAAGCTTTTGTCATTAAACACAAGTAGTCATATCAAAGTGAGAAAGACTCACAGTCCAAACAGCATAAACACCTTAAACAGTTTTAATACTGTTATTATATTATTAAAAATGTTGTCATTTCATTTTTTATGTTTTTTAACACTCATACACACTTATTTGAATTTATTTATGCAAATCACACTTCACTGCCTTTATGTATGGTATGTGCAATATTAATAAAAGCACATACAAGCTAAATGATCAAGTACTGTTTAGCCTATTTCTCACATCTGAACCCTACCCTAGAGAAGTGGAGAACCTACTGAGCTTCTGAACTTCTCCGGTTTTCAGGTATATAACAATGCACGTGACTGCCATGACCTGGCAAAACAATTAGTTGTGGGTGCTGGGAAGTGTAGTTCTAGTTCAACCCAACAAAATTTTAACAGAAAAATTGTTCTGTTTTTCAAAACCCCCAACCCAAAACCATTATACCACTATGCCACAAATAAGCACCAACAGTATGATGATGTTTGCAGGTAAAATTCCAGAAGGTTAGTATTACCAATTTAAGATTTAATAATCAAACTGAAATTAAAACTGTGGTTGACTGCAGCACTTTGAAAATAAATTGTGTTAAACTGTTTTGTCTGGTGTCAGAGGAAACATGGTGGAAAGCCTCTGGAGGTCTTCTTAAAAGGACTACGGACAAAGTGTGATCATAATTTGTGGTCACCACCACCCCACAGGTTTTGTATTTTGCTCAATAAGAATATATTAAGCTTATTTTGATTAAAAATGGGTCTTACAGTTTCTTACAAATAACGGGACATCCAAGAATAATAAGTCACCCTTAAAAAAACCTCCACAGGAACAGTAAATAAAGGAACATCTGCATTTAGATCTATGCGAAAGACATGAGTAAATTGATTGTGGTCTAAGGCATATATTCAATGACTGTTGCTTGTACGTTATTGGGAAATTTAAAGATAAGCAATTGTTCTTTAGGTACCTATGGATAAATGGTTTAGATCAAATATATCTAATATATTGGTCAATGTATGCTGACCAATATTGTGAGAACCACTTTTAATAATTATATATAATGATATTTTTTTTTATAATTGCTCCAATAAATTGAGGTCCATGCTTTTTTGGCCAAGATAACCAGCATATGCAGTTCTACTGGTTTAAGGCTTTAATAACTGAATGACAAATAAGCTTTTATTAAATTATTTTATTCATTAAAACACAAGCTTTTCTACATACACTCAGGTACATACACTTATTGTCAAAAAACAGTTCCACAAATAGATGCATCCAGAACGAATCAACCGAATGAAACTTGACTGACTATATGCACGCAGAAAGTTGGAGTGACTGTCCGTTGACACCTCGCCAACCTTGCCAAAAACTGCAATGGTGTTGTGCCAGACTGCGTGAGAATATTCAAGCTGCATGGACGGATTATTGCAGGACACCATTAAGAACCTCTACAACTCCATGCTGAGACATCTGGCATGTTACATTAGCAAACATGGTGGCCCGATGCCATACAGAGGGGTCACTTGGGGTCTTCTTTATGATGCAATACCTTTTTCTCCTCTTTCATAAAAGCAAAATAAAGTTTTTTTGGTTATATTGCCTGATATTTAAACGTGCAAGAACCTGCAAGCAAATGCTTGCTAGTGAGCTGAGTAAGCTACCTTATTTTGCAACATGGTTTATATTGTAAAGATTTTAACCTACAATCAGGATAAACAGTTTTATGGTTGGACGGTGGCACCACTTGACATTTGTCCACTTTTGAAGGAAACTAAGTGAATTTAATATTGACACTTATTGTTTCACATAAAACAGTCAATAATAATTCATGTGATATCTGTTATCTATGCCCCTTGTTTGTATTTGGAAATTGAATTGACATTTTTTTCACAATCAGCAAAAACTCTAATCTCACTGAGAGAAGTCTCATCATTCAGTGAAGACAAATTAAAGTATACGGGTAGACATAAACCAGACTTACCTTCATGTTGTATAATTTTATTAATGTAATAAAAAAAAAATCCAATACAAAACATTACAATTTATCACTTATCCTAAATGCAGCTGATTGGCCAAGACACTTCTGGTGTCAAAATGTTTGTTTTTTGTTTTGAACTGGAGTCAAAACTAATGTTCTATGTTTATAACCTGCACTGGGAATAAAGGGACCTAATTAAGACCTGGGTGTAGCTTGTGCGGGTTGAGAGAAGTTTTCACCACTTACTCAACAAGTCTTAATTCGGGTCACACAGAGAAGTCATGGTTTAGATGACAGTATGACTATATTACAGTATGACATGCTATGGACTATAGAAGAAAGAAACAGTCTTATCCAAGTTGCTAAAGGTAGGGGCAGCTATTTTTGACACCTTTTTTTAAATTTGGCACTGTAGGATAACATTGGCAGTTAGCTAGAAAAGATAGTAAACTCAAAAAATCCAAGCAATGACCAACGATAAACGACATAAACGAACGATTTTTGATTGCATGTGTCATACATGATGAAATGTGTCGGTTGTATGCTGGATCCTTGTGTGATTCCCCATTTACACCTCCTAGGACATCGCAGCGAAGCTGAAGTTACTGCCCTTTTTAATTTTTCCATCTAAAAATTCTAAAAATGGAGCAGCTTATCAGCGAGCTGCTGGTTATTACATTCAGCCTTTAATGCCCCAAAGAAAAAAACACAACTATCACCACCAGGGTTAGCCTACCTTACAGCATCCAGCGTAGGCTTTCATCACCAGGCCCAATCTTAAGGGAAATCAGTCCCATGTCCTACGTAGTGGACAATGGTAATGTTGAGTTGAGTGTTTCTGAGTGTATATTTTGTTAATAACACTTTACAGAAGAGTTGCTGCGTGGTTGGTTGTACTAACAACAAATCAAAAGACACTGATCTCAGATTTGCACCCCTGCCATGTCCTGGTTGCGGCTTTGGCTAGACGACTGGTATATAAGGCCACTTTCATAAAGGGGGATACCCCACGCCCAAAAGGAGGATATTATAAAGGAGCAGAGGCGCACAATACTAGACCAGAAATAAAATTATTATTATATTGCACATAAATGAGTGCTTTACTCACTTAATTGGTAGAAATGGATGACAATCGTGTGTCAGATGGGAGCTTACTAATTGACAAGCATTTAGAGGGCTGACCTGCGGATAGCTGGTATGTGCGTCCCAATGTCACATGACCTTGTTAAACCAATGAAATGTAAGGCAATTATCTTGACACGGACGTGAGCCAGGGGCAGACATGGTATTGTTCTGGAGTGAACATTTTAAATAGTTTAAAAAAACAGTCCTAAAAACAGGACTAATAGCAGTCCGTCCAGGTATTGCAATTTTAGATTTGCTGTTTCTGTGATTATGCTAATCAGAATGGACATATTTTTACCTGATGTAGTTAAGACATTACACAGTGATACACATTTAGTAGTGTCAATCTGCTGGTTTTGCCTGGTACCGTTGTTCTGCTTTACAATTTATGACGACGTTCGTTTTCCCGCCTAAAAGTTCCCGGATGTGCCGATCAAACGTATATAGTTTGCTAGCCTGGCTAGCTAATGTTTGCTAGCCTAGTTAGCGAAACCTATACAGTTGCTGATGCAACTGCTATAAATGCCACACCAAGTCTGTCTCAGGATAATAATTATAGCAATAATGAGAAGAATAACTACTTTCCTCACCTGTGCAGTTAGCAGTTCGTTCATGTGCCGCTCTGCCTTTCCGCTGACTTTTGCGCACGGACAGCAAAAGAAGATACACGTGCCCTGAAATAGCACCCTAAGCTTCACATGAACACATCTGATAATGCACCTCTGTACGATAGGTTCACAGTCCAGGCGGTCCTCGGAGTGAAGGACGCTAATGTTATTTATTTGTTTCTGAACTTTTAAACAGTAACGATGACAGGCATGAATCCTCGACACTCCCCCAGCCCGGCGCTATTACTTTCCCCCCACCCGTACTCCGTGAGGCTCCGCCTCCTTGCGCTGGGATAGGTAAGAAGTTCACGCTTACTAGCAGTCCGCCATTCACCCTGTCCACATGTCCCGCCCATATTCCCACAGGCCCCGCCCCCGGTCCCTTCCGCAGGGGCAGTAGTCGTAGGTTGAGTGTGAACGACTAACCAATCCCCACGCGGGAGTGCGGGGCTCGTAGGAAAACAGGTGGTAAAGAAAATAACGCTCTCCTGTCAGCCCCCCGCTCTCGCGCTCCGTGTCTCTGACTCTCGCACTCTTGCCCCCTTCCCCCCCACCCGGTGGTACCATGGCGTCTGGCGAGGAGGACGGAGCGGTGGAGGAGAAAGAAACCAACAATAAGAAAAAGCGGACGAAAAGCGCCATCGCCACCGCATGGCTCACCTTCTACAACATCGCCATGACGGCCGGGTACGTGTCTCTCTCTCACGTACAAACCGAACAGCGGACTATGGCGGAGGTGCGCTAACGGCCGCTACTCTTCACCAAACCCCCTCTCTCTCTTTCTCTCCCTCCGTGTTGCCGTTTATAGCTCCCCGTTCTAACGGTCTTTAGCCAACTTTAGCAAAAACCCAGGCGGGTTAAATCCACGAGGGAAAGACCCCCTGGACGCCCTTCGTCCCCCGGTTGGGGAATATCGGCCGCGGTGTGAGGGAGTAGCCGAATGGGGGGTTTTCCGTGTCCGCTCGCGTCTACCTTTCCAAATACGGTCGACTTCAGGGCGGCAGCGGCGTCCCGCCCCGGCACTCCGATAAGTTTAGCCGCGCGCTGACACTGGAGTCCTGACGGACACGCTCACACTGTACATTACCAACCAGTGCAGAGACCCGACTTCACCAACACTCGGGCTCAGAGTGTTTAGGTGGAGACCAGGGCTAAACTCAGGCTAAACCTCAGGATGAAGACTAAACTTGGCACTTTGGTCCTTTCACTGAATTTTCTCTTAGTGTGACCGAGCAATGCGGGTCATTTTGGTAGTGCTGTAAATGACTCGGATACCATGTGTAAATGACTGTATGTCAGTATTAATGTCAACTACACACGAACCATGCACATAATGGACCTACATGAGAGGGTGATGTTTAGGGTCGAAAATCAGGAGCTGATAATCCTCAAGCATGTGGTGTGACAAGCATCTGTTGTATGTGTCTTTCGTTTGTTTGACCTTCAGGTGTGTCTACCTGAACCTTTATCAGTTGTAGGTTATGACTGAAAAGGACATAAAACACACATTTGCACACTTTTGAACAAATGACAGAGAAGACACAGCATGTTTCTCCTGTATTAGTTGTGAAAGATAGTGGTTGCCTTGATTAGTGAGTCGGTGAAGGGAGGCTGTAATACTAAGGTCAAGTCTGTAAAACACTCACAATCCCAGAAGGAATGGGCATGCTCTGTTTAAACCCTGTAGCTTTCGTGTTTTTGCTTCATCTCTGACCTCCAGTCTCTGAACATTCTGACTGTAATTAATGGGATTAATTCTGTCACCTGTCCCGCTACAGCCTAGAGGTACTTAGATAAAATCTCACTGTTGTATTTCTTAGCAATCATGTTAAATGATACATTGTGAGTAGAATATAACTCATTTTATTAATTTCATTTCTAACTCATTTTCATTTAAATGGCGATCCAGAAAAGATCTCAGAAAATTATGCTATTTTGAAAGTTAATCGGCTGGCTATTTTTCTGAGAGCAGCTAAGAGAGGCTTTTAATAAGAGACGAACGCGTTCTTGTAAACGTTTGACCTTGAATGGAAGATGACATTGTTGAGACGAACCCTGAATCTCAGTGGTAGAACTTAACCACACTGAGGAACATCACTTCCATTAGTATAACTCCCTTTTGAGAATTGGTCCATTTCCGGTTTTGTGTTGGGAGCAAAAATTTGGTGTCCAGTAACCGTGGCGTCATCAGTCCAAAACACTACTGGCCCCTGATTACCGACTCTACCATTTCTAGTACATAATATGGGTTATACTATATAGGTGGTGACTCTGTGGTGGTATCAGTAAATACCGTAACACAGATTTCCATGCATTTAGAGTGCTGTTATAAAGGTGGTGCTCCATGAACCATGTCTGTATTGCTATGGCAGGTTTATTGTTTAATTGTATTTACCGAATGCACTGTTTGTATTTTGTGTCCTAGGTGGCTGGTGTTGGCTCTTGCGATGACTCGGTACTATCTCCAGAAAGGCACACATAAGGGCTTGTACAGAAGTATAGCAAGGACACTTAAGTTTTTCCAGACGTTTGCTGTGCTAGAGGTATGTGCTATGTTTTTATTTCTTGCTCTTGCTCTCTGACGCTCAGTCATCACAACTCTGTATCTCAGGCCCTCTGCTTGTCTTACTGCCACCTAATTCTCTATTTTTGCGGGCAGAACAGGGATGCATCAGTACCGATGAAGGTGTCAGGTCTGATAACGTGCATAGTTACTCAGACCTCGTCCTCATACCATGTGATGCACCCTGCCGAATGCACAGTTACAGACTCCATTTTGGACAATAACAAAGCCCTCATTTTGCAATGGCGCATTTCCATTAGGAATATTGTACGATTTTAAGCCGATTTTAAAGATGCACTTCTCCAATAAAGGTAGAGATGCGGAAATTAAGAAAATGGAGGAGAAAAAAGCCGGAACTTGCTGCTGAAGTCTGTATGTGCGACTTAACTCTGTTTGACTGAATATGAAAGTGAGATATAAACTGATTGTTTTTTTAAAGCTCTGTATATAAAATATGCTGCACAGAGATCGTGTTGCCCTGTCGTGTATATTTCAGTGCAGCGTTTTCTTAGTGCAGTGTGTTTTTTGAATGAAACAGCTTTATATGAAATTGTCCATAGGCCTAGCTTCTCATATGGGCTGTGTTCTACATAGCATGGACTGAGCACTTTTGTACAGTCACAAAAGAACAATATTTCTAAGATCACACAGTGTATGACTGGCTTTAGAGGACATTTATCTACAGCTGAACCAAGTAAAAACTGACTTCAGCAGTTTCAAAGATTCTTAGACTAGCCCTGGCTGTGAACACAGCAAAAGGAAGAAGCGTTGAGAGGAACCAAGCCGCAAAATAAGGGAAAATGTTTCCCTAGCCTCCATTGTTAAAGCAGGCTCGTTAGTGAACACCAATGTATGTTAGCAAGACACAGCTACAATAAAATAGGAAGCACTTTTGCTGAAGTGGAACAAAATCAAATTTACAGCCCCCTTTTATATTGCCCATAAAGCAGCTTTACAATGGGGAAAAACTTGAGCAAAGGAAGAAGCGTAGAGGATACAAGGTATCTAAGGTCGACACCAGATAGCATACAAGACATTTAATGGCCTTCATTTAAAATCAACTAGATGTTAATTATTTAAATGATAACGTAAACGGCACCCATTTATTATAAAAGCGACTCCATTCTGCGCATGTCATTCATTATGGTATCAGACTTGATAGTGACAAGTACTAAGAAACATAAACTATTACTTGTATGTGTGCTTCTTTTATTGATGCATCCCTAGGCAGAAGCATCCCCTAGAGATATTCATTTGTGATGTCTTACATAGCCTCTACATTCTACACTCTTTCTTCTTTTCCTCACTTTATTTCCATCTTATGTTTCAGGTGGGGCACTGTGCAATCGGTATGTACTACTTAATTACCATGAGCACTTTAGTAAACTATATTGTGGTTGAGAAGTAGATTTAAAAACAATCATGTTTGAATGTGTGTGTTATCTGTGCATGTTCTAGGAATTGTGCGGACATCAGTGATTGTGACTGGGGTCCAAGTGTGCTCTCGGATATTCATGGTTTGGTTCGTTACTAATAGTATCAGGCAGGTGAGTACAAAACAGAATGGAAACACAGCAATAAGATGTTGGTTCACAGAGGGTAACCTGTGCAGGAGCTGATATGATCACCATGAGTTCTGTAGAGAGCAAGCATGCACAGTGTTGCTTGTCTTGTCCTTTTGCATAGAAAGTTGTTATTTGGAACCATTTCATAAACTTTTGGTCAGAGATGGGTGTCACTCATCTGCAAACCTGAATTCAATTATCAACGCATAAGAATATGAACATTCGTTTGTAGAATGAAAATAAATATGTCTATATGTCCAAAAGTATGTGGACACCTGACTAACACCTTGTTGAATCTCATTTCGAAACTATTAATATGGAGTTGGCCAACCCATGCATCTATAACAGCTTCCACTAAACTAGGAAGGCTTTCCACAAGATTTCGGTGTCTGTGGAAATTTGTACCCATTTACAGTCAAAAGATATTTATATGTTCAGTCACTGAAGTCGGATGAGTCAGCCTGGTCTGCATTGGATGTTATAGTTTATCGCAAAAGTGTTAATTGGGGTTAAGATCAGGGCTCTGTGCAGACCACTGGAATGTCTCCATAGTAAAGGCAATCCAATAGTTCCCTAATGGATGTCACTTTGTGCATAGGGGCACAGTCATGCTGGAATAGGAAAGGGTCTTTTGTCAAAAAGGAAAGTAGCATGTAATTGTATAAAATGTATCTGTATGCTGTAGCATTAACATTCACCTTCATTCAAGGGGCCTAGCCTAAACCCTGACAGTCCCAAAGCGTTATCGCTCCACCTCCATTAAACATTTGCCAATATGTATTCCAGTAGGTAGTGTTCTCCTGGTATCCACCCACCAAATTGATTCATCCATCAGACTGCCGTTTAGTGAAGCCCGATTAATCACTCCAGAGAACACATTCCACTGCTCCAGTGGCGGCGTGCTTTACAGCACTCTGGCAAAAGTGGGATCCTGTGGAGATTTTATGACTATTTTCCTGATTTTGCAGCCTTATAACGATGGGTTTGGTAGAAGGACATGAACTCAGTCATTAAAAGAGGTGCCCACATATGTTTGGTGTTTTAGTGTATATGTAGTCTAAAGTCTAGAAACAAAGAATGAAAAGAAAATGCCTGGGTTTTAGAGAATGACTCTTTGCTTCCTACTACTGTTTACTGCTTCTTTAGGTCCAGAATCAGGAGAGTGTGATCTTGTTTCTGGTGGTGTGGACAATCACTGAGATCACACGTTACTCCTTCTACACCTTCAATCTGCTTAACCATCTGCCGTACTTCATCAAATGGGCCAGGTGCAAAAACAACAGCATGGAATCTCACAGCAGTTGCTGCATGGTCCTGGTTCCTCCTAGCATGTTGGTTGCTTACCTTCACTAACATCGGTTAGAAAATATTTTGTTTTTCTTTATGCCTGTGTCATTTAATATACAACCAAAATACAGAAGGCTTAAAATGGTGTAGAACACATAACATTTTAAGATGGATACGGTGTAAAGTATGTTTTAACCCAGTTATGGTGTAATGGTAATGTAATGTTGATAACAGTAATACAGTGCTTTGTTGCTTAATAGTTGGGGATATTGCTAAGTTAAAGCTTGATGTGCAGAGTTGGGAATATTGTTTGAAATTATTATTAATATAGGGAGCCCAGTTATTATTGGGATTGGATATAGTAGAAGATGTAAAGGGATTAGAGAGAACTTGCATGGATGAGCCTGTGGTTACTTTGTCCAACTTGAGGTTTTTGCACATGCCTACTTTCCAAGCAAGCAGATGCTTTATTTTATTTATTTTATATGCTTCATTTGCACCGAGAAATTTGCACGCAAAGTCTGATACAGACGCTTTACAAGGACTCTTTAAAAAACATGAGTTCTTGTGCCATATCCGTTCAGCAGGTTTTTGAAAAGTCCATTGAACCCTTTTATTAAGGAGCATGCTGTGTTGTTAGTTCAGGGGCAACGTTTAACCTCTGTTATAAATACTATTTATAAACATTCTTGTGTAGCAGTTTTGTACTTCAGGAAGATTTTCATGAAAACACAGTTACCCTACAAATGAATGCCATACAAAGAAACACATCCCAACATTTGTTTCAGCCTTTATGGGTTCATTCTTTGTGGATGTGTTTTGTATTTAGTAAGCACTTAGTGCAGCCAGCTGGCTCAAACTACAGAGGGCCATCAGATGCACGTGTGATTTTAGTCTCTAACAGCGAGGGCACACAGTTAGAACCTGCAAGGCAGAATGTACAAGGTATCATATGTTTACAGTATACAGTACAGTCGCAAAATTGTGCATATTTGTTAAAAGGTACATGTACTCACAAATTGTCATTTAACCAATAATAATTATATTATTCATTATTTATTTGAGATAGAAAATGACTGAGAAGTTCTTTAGGACCCTGACGATTGCAGCACCTATGCCTTCAGTTTACCTAAACAGAGTTAGTAAAGACGGGTTCTGTCACATTTACTATATAAGTGTTTGATTGCAGTTATTTGACCTGACTACAAATCTGTCGATATGGTGCAAATATTATATATATAAATATATATATATATCACAATACATTTTTCACAAAGTTGGAACTGACAAAACAGAACGTGTAGTGTCACGTATAAAAAGTGCTATAAAAATAATAACACTTAACAACTACAGTGTTTTTTTTTTGTTTTGTTTTTTTTTTACAATAAAACAACTCTAATTATGCTCACTATGTAATGAAACGTAAATAATCAGTGTTCAGTGTACTGCTGATATCTACAATATGCTCAGAAAAGCGTGCTAGGACATGGCCCATTATGTTAATGCGAAAATATCATGTTGCCCATCCAAACTGCAGTTATGATTCACAGCTATTAGCTTTCGCAATAATGTGTTTGTCACAACAAACATATTAAAAAATTTGCTTACCAAATATACATTTATTGAGATCAGCTAAAGTTTGTTTGTTTGGCCAGATACACCATCACAGCCACTAAAATTATTTATATGCCGGTTAATAGTCTGCTGCAAGGTCATGATTGTGACAGACACTTAAAATGTCCTGGTGGTTCTGTCTTTCCATGTTCATAAAGCCATATAGCTTTCTGGATTATATGTTCATAGTGTTACCATAGGCTACTTTATTGACCAAATGGGTTGAATCTGAAATTGATCAGTCTTGGTTTTACCAAAGTCTGTAAATAGTAATCTGTTTCATACAGATTAAGGTGACCAACTGGCACATATTTTACTAGACGGTCTTAAAATAAAGATTTTAATGTATTCATTTAAGGGATAAAAACAGAGGGGGTTAAAAAGCGTGATCAGCAAGAACTTAAGCAGGTTATGCTCTGTTATAAATCTAGGCCATAAAAAATGGAACCAGTGTTTTTCAGTGCTGGTCCTGGAGTACCAGTCTTCACACCCGACCCAACAAATGAACTGTTAATAAGATGTGCCTGATGTGTTAGAATAGGGGACAACACTAATATGCATATTTACCTCAGGACCTAGATTGAGAACCATTAAACTAAATTATTTACAGCCTGCTAACCCGAATTTTACCTCGAATGCAGTAGTCACAGGCTCTCGCTATAATAGCTGATATCCTGAGGATTTTTGTGTGGCTGTGCCTGTGTTTGTCTGTGTATCTTGGTTAGGCCCCTTGTGGAAGACTCATGTTCAGCTGCTCCTGTTTTTAAGACTGTCTGTTTTGGGCATGGAATGCCTGTCCACTATTAGCATCTCTCCCCTACATGCACACACGCTTCCGTCCTTCTCCCCAAGACCTGCAGTTTCCCATGAGCCTTGTCCCGCAAACTCCAAATTCTTACACCTCTTATGCACTAAACATACATGTCCTAAATATAGAGCACACTCTTTTTCACCATGCTCTGTAACTGCTTAATCATGCTGGAGGTAGATGGAGGTAGGCTTGGTAGTGCTCTGAAACATTCAGTAGCATGAAAGGTTTTTGTTGTTACTCTACCGGCTCCTAAATCATCCATACAGTCTCAGCACGGCCAGTGTAATCACATCCTTATAGTGTGGAGATTGGCTCTTGTGTGTAGAGGCTGTCTGGTATGAGCGCCTTTATTGTTGATCTAGTTTCAGTGTGCTAAGTCAGCTAAAGCATGCCAGCTGTCCACAGTGAGGTCATCAGGCAGCGCCTAATATTTGCCTGGCACTAGTACACAGGGGTGATAAAACAGCTGGCATTATGTCAGCTGGCAGACACTCCTACACACCTGTGCTAGTTCAGTGAAGTGTATATTTCTTAAATAATGGTGTAAAAAACATTATATGCCCTTCTGATAGGGTTCTTTGCTAGCTCTGTGCAATCTGTCTCGGTTTTCCTGCTCGTGTGGAAACACAGCATGCATGTACAAAACACACCCTGTGATTAACTCGCCCACTTAATGGCCTAAGAATTTTCCCTGCACCTGTCGATGTAAACTGGCAATCCTAATCTTGTCTGCTGCTTATGTAAGCAGTTTATCCTCAGCGTTCACAAGACAGATGTGTCTTCTTCCTCTCACACAATGTTAACAGGACCATGTTCTCCTATGGACTCTTTGAGTTTAAAGTCAGAGAAACATACACAGTAAAGGCTAACCACCAAGCAAAGTATTAAAGTCTATCTTCTGTCTGCCATACATCTGTTCTTTTGACAGTCCGTTCACATGTTCCTTTGTTTGCTTGTTTCCTTTGTTTATTCGTTTGTTCGTTTGTCTGTTTGGTAATTCATTTGAGTGTCCATTCATTCATCATGACCTTACATGTCCATGATTATCTGGATGATTATCCAGCAGCATAGTGAATTAGAGTCTTGCCTTCTTTAATAGAGGTACTACAACGTCATCTGACCTAGACCTACATTCCAAATAGACATGGGCCAAGGCCTGTGGAGCTCTCATTGGTCTTAACAAAAAAATCATTAAACAGATAAAGATCTTACTATACTTCTCCACTCAGCACTGATGTCTTCAAACAGTTGCATACTCTACTATTGCCATGCTAGTTTGTGGTTAATGTGAGACCATTTACATTTACATTTACATTTAAGGTATTTAGCAGACGCTCTTATCCAGAGCGACTTACAACCGCGCTTAGTGTTCTGTTGGATAATATTCCCGCTAGCAAAGAAAGTTTAGAGTCCAAAACTCACCATGAGCTCAGACACTGCCCGAACAGGGGCCAGTGCTGGTACCTAGAGATTAATACACAGACATAAGGCAAGTAAAGCATTACCTGGCAACCCCAACCCGGTGCTCATTCCTATAGAGGACAAATATAAGTGCAATACAAAGGTCATTAAAGTGCAACACAATATACACAATTTACACCACTACTAGAGCTCACTCACTTAAGTGCAATACGAAGAGATGGGTCTTGAGTCTGCGTTTGAAGACCGCGAGAGACTCCGCTGTTCTGACTCTTAGTGGGAGTTCATTACACCATCTGGGAGCCAGGACAGAGAAGAGTCTGGACGCTTGTCTTCCATGTGTCCTCAGGGATGGTGGTTCGAGACAAGCTGTACTTGAAATTCTGTACTTGAAAACCAGACATTCTCTTTTCTTCAGGGTTTAGGGTAAATTATTATTATTTTTTTTTATATGGTATTTTGTGACCGTATTAAATTATGTCAGGGTGTATGGAGAAACCTGCAGTTGTGCCACCCATTTTTATCTTAGCTCTTTAGCTCTTTGTGGAGAGGTGTGGATTGTTTTCACAGCAGGGGTTCTGATTCAAAATGTTTCACACACAGAGAACCAACAGAATCGTAATGAATCCAGTAACAGTTCTGAGAACAACTCACATGTTAGTTTTCATCATGCCAGTGGAATGACCATTAGAGGGCCTGCAGAGAGAGATTAAATCAGGAAAACTCATCTAGGCCTCTGTGATAGGATCTGGGTCTATAATGTGTGTGTAATAAAACCTATATAATAATAATGACTAATAATTAGTGCTCGTTTACTTTACAAGAACGCTCTTTTAGTTTAGAGGACCAACCTGCTGAAACAAAAACACACTAACGGCTTGTGACAGTGCAACGTTTACAGAAACTGGTTTGAAATTTGTACATTTTTAAACTTTTGTGGATGTATTTTAAAATGCATCTTAATTCACGTTCTTAAATTCCCTCTTTTAGATACAACCTGTTCATTGTCATGTATCCTTTCGGAGTGATCGGTGAACTGATGACCATATATGCTGCTCTACCATATGTTCGGAGATCGGGCATGTACTCTCTGAGGCTCCCGAACCAGTACAATGTCTCCTTTGACTACTACTACTTCCTCATCATCGTAATGCTCTCCTACATCCCACGTAAGAATTCCTCCTACTATTGCTCACCCACCCACACTTTTTCCACTTTTGTCTAAAAATGCAGTGGAAATTTGCAGCATGAAATATTTCATCAAAACATGGAAAGTAATAGTGGGAAAACCTTAGTCTAGTTGTCGCACGGTTGACAGGCACATATGTCTGCAGAAATAAAGTTGCAGAAATGTGAGTAGATATATCTTTACCTACGATATATCTTTACTTTAGGATTACTGTGAAGAAAAGACTGAAGTGGTGATCATGCCACAGATTGGAAAAGGCAATTTTAGGACACCACAGTGCTTTATTTTCAGAGAGTAGAGGTTAAACCAGTGTGGTTTAGAAACCAGAAACCATTTTAGATTTGGTCAGTCAGTTTTTAAGACCCTCCCTTTGCTGTTCAACCAAAAACTGAAATTAGGAATTTTGTTATAAAGAAACTAGGAAACTAGGCTGTGTAACTTTAGTTAGCTGATCAGCAGTATCTCCTATACCATCTACTCAACTAAATTACTAGGAGGAACACTGTCAAACACCAGCTTAATATCTATATATATCTAGGTTAAAGACTCTAGTCCTCTGGTTTCAAGGGCCTGTATCATGGTGAACTGAATATTCCTTTCTTTCTTCAAATAAAAAGAGTTTGATGGAGCATGTAGACATGGCCACAGATTTATAACCTACTGTTCCCGGTTCAAACAATCTGTATATGAAAATGTGTTACCACAACCAGCCTATTTTAAATTTATTGGTTCAATCACGTCACATAAACGAACACTTTTACATGTGCTCCACCTATAAAGCACGGGCCAGTCGGTCAGAACAGAGATCATTTACAGGCATGGGTCTTGCAGGAACATTCAGAATACAGATAAAGAGAGGATGTTGATGTTGATTTTGATGGTTTTCGGGACATAACACCACACATGTACGTAGTACAAAGTAATAAACAATAGAAGTTCAGGACAAATGTACATTTCAGGTTCTCTCTCTCTTTCTCAGCAGGTTCTGATTTTCATTGTGTTGTTTTTCTTCTAGTATTCCCTCAGCTATACTTCCATATGCTGCGCCAGAGGAGAAGGGTGCTTCATGGAGAGGTTATAGTGGAGAAAGATGAGTAGAGAAAGACCACACCTGACCACCAGATAGCAATCAGTCAATGCTCAGAAAATCTTCACACAGCCTTCAGCCCGTGGTGAAGAATGCTAGATAACATCAGACTGTGCCACTCTGTCTGCCGGATTATCCCAACCCAAGTCCATCCTACAAATTCCATCCTATAAATTTTAATCGCTTAAGTACCCATCCATAGATCAGTTGCCGAGGCGCCACCAGACCTGACAACTACACATGCTCTTCACTTGGTTGGACGGAATGGGTGTCAGCTTTATTACCAAATGCCTCCATAGTGCATACAAAAGTAAAAACACTGATGAAGAAACCTTTGGCTTTACTTCCTGCGCTTCATCATAAAGATGGAACGCCTCTGGATTACACTGCTTCTGTTTCGGATGACATCTTTTTTTCTTACATAAGAGCTCCTCAACTGTAGCCTGGACTATCTCACCTTTGTACTGGATTAAGTCTCTTTTCTAGTTTGGATATAATCTCACCTTCGACTGGACATCTAGGTTGGATGAAACAATCTCTGGTCTGAATTAAATTGCTGCGTTTCTGCCCTTTCAGAGAAAAGGTAAAGTAACCAGCTAGCTGAATGTCTCTGCTGTGGTATCCCTCCTTTCTATTTCTAAGTTAATGGAAATAATTCTTTTCAGATTTGCTGAAGGATGCTAAATGAAAGTTGTGAACTGGCTTGTTAAACACCATTTACAAGGATGAGATGGAATAAGATGAAATGAGAAAAGTTGCAAAGAAGAGAGTACCTGACCTGAGCTTGCTACACTGAGGGTAAAAAAGTTTGGACACCATTTAATAAACAGAAACAACTGGAAATAAATATCCTCCTGGACCTTCATATTTAATTCAAGGAATTTAGCATTTATTCAAGGAAAAAAGATCAAATTTGAAACAGAACCTGCACATTGGCTGTATATTAAAAATGGTCCAGCCTGGTCCAAGTTATATTTTCAGAACCTTATAGGAAAAGAAATAGCTTTTTTTTTCAGAGTAGTTTTGTGCCAGTACTATAGTTTTTGTTTTGAATGTAAATATGAGTTGGGTGTCAGGACGAAGGAAAAGAAAAATGTTGCAACGTTTTGAAATATTTTTTTTTTATACCTCGACTGCACTATGACTCTTTATGTCGCTTCAATGTTTACATCGCAAACCATAGAGTTTTGAAACTGGTGAAATCTGTTCAGGGATAACTAAAGAAAAGAGCAGCTCAGTGTTGGGTAGCTCAAGGACTTGGTTAAACCTGATGTAAACCATGACTAGCCTTCTTAGTCTTCAAAGCATCTGTGTTGTGTTGTGTTTTGGGTCATTCCATGTCAAATTATATCATTTTGACGTCATCTATGATCAAACATCTCGGAACCACTGCACCGGCTGGCCGATGACATCCACCTGAAGTCCTTTGAGATGCTTTAGAAACTTCAAATCTGACAGCTAGTGAACAAAAACCACTATTTCAAATTTGGACACAAAAACTACCACCATGACCTAAAACCTTTAGCATGAAGATAACACAACAAACAACCAAAAACTCCATGGAGAGCTGAGAGAACATGGGAAAATGACCTAATGAACATTCTGGGAAGCTCCACCCACCAAAGTGTTCATTGTTGTATTATTTTAGAATTTGTTCGCTGTTTATTTAAATTCAAGATATTTGGCAGTTAAAAATTTACACACAAACATAGCTAATATTAAATGCTTTAATTGAACACTTAGTTTGTGGTAATGTCCGGTTAAAGTAAGGAAAAATGTCAACATCCATCAGATGTCTCCCTAAAATAACAGTCGCCAGAATATGTCCCCATTTGACTGCTACTCTCATCACTCCCTTGTAGACTTCCCCTCACAAATCTGGAGTGTGTACGACGTACATCACACAAGTGGCAACTGTAGCAGGGGCTTTGCATCTAGTTAAAGCAACTGCTTTCCTATTTGCATTAGCTGTCATGTATGAATGAGGCAGTTGGCTATATAAACTGCATTGGAACATAAATCAAATGTTCATTGATCCCAACGCCCAGTTTTTCTCCTGTTATATATAGTTATGTTGACTGAGGCCAAAAGATTTAAACAAATGTGAAATGACATAATGTGCTGAGCTAACTGAGAAGCCCTGGTTTATTGGAGTGCTCTAGGTTGTTAAGGTCCGAAGCTAAATCACTGTTTTGAAATAAAAGAGTTAGATTTTGACTGTTACCCTACATTTTCCCTCCATTCCAAGTACATTCTGAATGCAGTGGCTCCAGCATGTGTGGTGATCCGATCTGGAAACATCTGTCCCTCAAAAGATTTGGCATGGATTTGACCCTTTTGTGTTTTTAAGAACTTCTACTTTATAACAACTTTGTTCTGAGCAATTTCTCTCTCTCTTTAAGGTGCTAATGTCACATCATTAAATTCTTCTGTGCAGCTGAGGAGAAAAGGGACAGGGTCATGGGCAAAAAGCACAAAACACGAAGTGAAATGCCTTGATAAAAAATGTGAATACTTAAGACAATGGATGTGTTCAATTCATTAAGTGCACTGCAAGTTTATAAGTGTATTAAATGAACATCATGGTAATAGACGAGAATAAATAATAAGAAATAATAAAAAGCAACTATGTGTAAATGCATTCATGGCGTAGCGTATTTATAACAAACAGCTGTTCAAGAAAGTCATTTACTCAGTTATGGTTGACACAAAATCAGTGTTTATTCTTCCGTTTATGTTCCGTTATCTGAAGATAAAAAATGAGCATGTGAATGTGTCTGGGACAAGGGCAAGAAATGGCCTATAGGTTTGATTAATTAAAAAATGACTGAATTATTGAAAAATACTGAATAAAACTATGATTAAATCTAAGATCATACACTTATAATACTATGTAATCCACTGAGTACCAAAATACTGAAATACACATTGATGTTCCATTTTACACCAGCTTTTTCCCTGTTTGTGTATATTACAAGAAGCTTTTTTAATTTTGATTTTGTTACACAGTTTAAGGCCGGGTTATTAAGGCCAGTTCGAGATTATTAGCATGTTTAGCTTATGAATCAGCTCAGCTTACCACAGCACAGCTTCATTTCACTGAATGGTGTTTCTCTATCAGCAGCTTCAAATGGTCCCTTGTCACTGCCTTTGGTCATTATACACAGCGTACACACACTTAAAACTGATGGCTAAACATGGATGCCTCCTCCTGACTGGTTTGAACTACTGCATGTAGGACACAGTAATGTAATAGCAAGTTACAGTGAAAATGGACACAGTCACCCCAAAGGCTGCGTCATCTTTTTCTCCTGCGGGAAACGAGGACTCCTCTATCTCGCTGTACCTGCATTGGGTGCACATTTCCATGCTAATACTCCTGTCAGGGATCCACCTCTGACACACTCTGGGGCCTTTTGACCAAAGTCAGTCTGTTCACTGAGACACAGGCCTGCTGTTACATCTGCACTGGATGCATGTGGCAGATTTCAACTCTCCATTGCTCTTTCACAGATGGAGCTGATTTCTTCATCACAGTGGAAGTCGTTCCACAGGCCACCATGAACCAGACCTGCACAATCTTCTCCATCTTCATGGCCATGGCCCCAGTTATCAGGCTGCCCAGACCTCCATTTTCTACTCACACAAACCAAACACATTATATCAGGACATGGAAGCTAAGACACACATGCATTACACTGACATAATAAAGTCATGGGACAGCAGTATGTAAACTCATTATGAAGTGGGGTAACCGCAGGGGAGAGCTTGGGAACGACTCCACCTGTGTAAGGTGTGAGATGTTATGTTGTAAGTACGGTTAAACACTGTGCAGCATGCACATGGCAGGGCTACAAGAATTATTGGGGTTCGATAATTGGCAACATGTGGCGTGGTCTGATAAGTCACAGTACCAACTGTTTCAGGCTGATGGTAGAGTTTGTGTGACGCAGATGCCATGGACTACAGTTGTCAATGCACTGTGCAGGCTGGTGTTGGCTCCATATTGGTTTGGGGTGTGTTCCTAGTAATGGGATGGGTCCACTGGCCCACCTAAACACGTCACTTTCCGGTGCCTGCTTGGTGTCCATTTGTAGCCCCTCATGGACTTCATGTTCCCCCAAAATGATGGGATATTCCAGCAGAATAATGGAGTTGTCCAAAACTGTTTCAGGGAGCATTCTGAAACAGCGTTCCAATGAAAAGTGTGGCTTGCATGTTCACCCAACATGAGCCCAATCGAGGCATTCCACCATCATGCCTCACTTAAAACTCTGATAATTCCTGTCGCCTTTCCATAAGCACACTGGACAGTATTTAACCTCACTCACAAGATAACACCTCACAACTAGAACCATAGATTTAATACTTCCTTAGTGTTTCTTTTTTTCCTGTTTAATTATATTCATCCTTTTCATAAATGGTTACTAAAAAAATATCAATATCAATATTCTTTGCGTAAAAATACAATTAATTAAGAGTCTCTGAACTTGGAACAATGCCATATCTGAGTACCTACATGTACCTCATGTACATATAACAGAAATTTTAATGTATCTTTATATTTAAATAGAACACACACACACACACAGAGCTGTACTTACATGAAAGTAGGCCGTGAGCCATCCACCCAGCGCCAAACATTTTCTTCCTGTCTGTCAGTCAAACCTAACCAGAAAAATCCTTTACCCACTGTGCGAAGGTGTAGCCAGTCCTGAGGACGACAAATAAATGGCATATTGTGTGCTGTAAAGTTTCAAGGCATTTTATCTTGTATTTTTCTCACTTTTTAAAATAAATAAGTTTGATGTAAATATGGCTAGTTTCAAACAAACTATTCTCATCTCAGTTCATGTGCAGTATAAGGAAACCAGCAGCTGTAAAAATGAATAGTTTTTTGTGACATTGTGTGACTTGTTACGTGTTCATTTAAAGTTTGTATATACCAAATGGTACAATCAATCCGTTTGGGTGCTCGTTGATAGATACGCCCACCACACATGAAAAAGAAATCATGGAGGTCTGGAAAATCTCTTTACTGTGGAAAAACGACCTAGATCTAATAGGAGCAAGTCAGTTTATCATTTACTCCAAAGTTTAACTTTTTTAATTTCAGTAAAGGCTGAAGGTGACATTAACTCGTGTATCATCTAGAATCCAGAGTTTAACGGTTGTAAATATGACCTTGGTACCGGTTAAAGCACAAATGAATAGATAAAGTATATTTTCCAACACTGGTTTTTAAGGTAGAATTAAGACATTAAATTTTAACCATTTAAAAAACAGTTAATCAGTTATCATAAGTGATCATGTATTTGGTGGTGAGTTTTAAGGAAACAAACTTTTAGGCTTATGATGTAAGACAAAAATATCTTTAAAGTTATAAAAGACGTGTCTAATACGTGTACTACTATCTGACTGGCACTGTATGTATATCAAGACAAAACAGTTAATAAATCAAACTGTAATAATTAAGTAGAAGACGTAATAGAGCTCCTCTCACCTGTTCTTCACCATCATTGATGATGACCATGGATGAAGACTTGGCATTACATTGTTTCTGAGCATCTTCAAAACTGAGCTGCTCGGTAGAGAAGAAGTAGCAGCTGTTCCTGAACCTTAACCAGTCAGCAGGGCAAGCGGATGGACCTATACAGCACAAACAGACATTATTTACTTTAGTATATGTGCAGTGTATTTCACTTAGGGTGCAGGTTATGGCCTCCACAGGAGCAAATGGTTCCCACAGTAGTTCTGAGTTGTTCTGTTACAGTGCAGACTTGTGAAACTGGCTACAGTGTATTTTACACATCTGTTTTGCTGCTAAACCAGGTCTGGAAAAAAAAACAAACAAGCAAAAACTATGCACAACAGAGGCTTAGCAAGAGCTAACCGCTTAACAGCCACACATGCCACAGATTGCGTTGTCACTTGAACACCAGTAACTTGACTTTGTATACTCGTGTATGAAACTTTGTCTAAATGTGAAGTGTGATGATTTAAGCTAGCATTAGCCTAGCTAGAACAGAAATCTGTGTGAGATGCTGAAAATGGGTAAATTGATGGACCTCTATAAAACGCTCACCAATCAGGAGCTTCTGATGGTAATGATGTATATGTGAAAGTTATATGAGTTTAGTATTTACATTTCCCTGAAGGTTTTCAGTGTTGGTTATTGATGCTCACAATACAGACTGAAAAGCGTAATGGCAGTTACAACATACCAGCACACTCCACACCCCTAATCCGAATCCCCTACTACAACACTACCAGCAAGTTAAAGGCACATACTCGGTCCAGAGCAAACTGCCAAAAACATCTCATTTCAGCCATTCCCCCTCATCCTGCTTGATGCAATCCTTTTTTTTGTAATTGTCCATCAACATCTTACATCACCTCAGAGGAATTCTGGCACACTCCTACATACACAACTGCTTCACGGAGCACTGAGCCACAGCCTATTTCACCTCTCCTCAGCGTGTATCAAGTTTTGTTTGAAATTTGTTCTGGACTGCATCTGAGCCCCCACTAGGAGACTCTGACCTTCAGGGTTTTCTTTAAGCCACTCTACTGTGAATACTCTCAACTGTTCTGTTCAGCTTCAGCTTTCCAGATGACGCAGTACGATGCTCAGGAAGTCTTTGGTACACTGTGAAATAAGCAGCTGACATCAACTTGCCCAGCTGCCTTAGCAAAAGAAGCCCTTAACCATGAAGCTCTCATCACTGCCGTTAAGGTGGTACGGAATCACTACAGACCTCCTTGATATGATATCATCATGATACTTGGAAAATCCTTGTAAAATCCTAGACGGTTGCATAGACTCGACTCTTGATCACAATATGATAATGAGAAATGTACATATACCAGTACACTTTCCAGCCTAGCTTAAACAAATCAGGAGTAACTGTGGATTGTACTACCTTTCCACCATTCCAGGCTGTGAAGTGGATGTTTGCATTTTCCAAGCATCTCTTAACAGCCATGGGTGATGTTCATCCTCAGACAAGGCTGAACTTTGCATCCCCTTCTCCAGCTTCTTAATCTAATGTTCTGTTCCACCTGGAATGCTGCAGCTTGTACACACATGCTGGCAGGCGGCACAGAAATGCACTTTTATGACTTACAAGGGGATGTTGATACTTTTCACGAGCTGGCAAACAGGAGCTCGACTTTACTGCCTACACCTTTAAGAAGTCTCGGACAGCTTTAATTAAAAGATGTCAGGTGGCTCTGCAATTAACAAGACTCCGGCCAGTTTCTCCACTGTGGACAATATTAAGACTTTACACAGCGCAGAGAGGGGAGATCTGCAGTTCCACCAACAGTATCCCTAAAATGCAAAACAGCTCATTGTTCTAGGCTGTAAATGGGGGTGTAAAACCACGTCTGGTCAATTTTCACCACAAATAAAAGTCACATATCATCTTTGTAGACAACAGAACTGCAATGCTCCAAAATGTTTGAAAAAGCTTTTCAGTGGCACATGCACTAGACCACTGTTCACTGCTCATGGCAAATGAAGGCCTTTTGATAAACTTCCACCTTCTTCCAGATTTTCATCTCTGTCTATAAATAAGACCCAAATGCATCATACACTTGTGGCTACATTTACAACTGTTTTTGAAATTTTTGGTTGTAGGTCATTTTGGAGGCGGAGGTAGATTGTTACTGTCTTTAGTTCATTTTTCCAGCTTACCATACAAGTGTCATTTTCCAAGTACGCTGTCAAAACATCTGATTATGTGAAATATAGCTTCTTTAAATTCACAAAATGAGATGTTCCAACAACAAACGAGTTGGCTGCAGTGCAAGTTAAGTGCATATTGAGTTTGAATTTGTCATCCTCTGCAGTCAACTTTTCCTTTCCAGTTCTATTTTAAGGTGGAACATATGCTGTAAGTGCACAACAGAGCAAAGAAACGTCTGTTTTTTAGTTAACCTTTAATCACCCATGGGAAGGCCACTGAGCAGTCTGATTTTTTTTAAATAATATCACACTGGTCCTTAATATATAAAATAAAAATTAGGCCCTTTAATATGTTTACATTGACATTTTGAGAGAACTTGAGAGAAGTGGATGCACAGCTGTTTACATCTGGCATTTCTCAAATGCTTTTCCAGTAATTATGTGTGAGGATTCAGGATTCTGTGACCGGTGAAAGTGAACCACCCATATTTACAGTCAGTCATTCACTGCGTTTGGGGTTTCCATGTGAGCCCTTGTAACTATGAGAATAAAAGTTTGTATAAGGGTAAATGCTACCACAGGTTTAGATTGCATTGACTGCTATTGCAACTTGTAAACCAACAGGAGAGGAGCATGTTTAATAACTGACCCTCAAACAAGCACCAAGCACTCGCAGCATTCGTACTACAAAGGTTGTCATACACGGCCCTCTCCTAAGCCCAACTTTTGGAATGATGGATCAGTCAATTCCTTTTTCACATGTGTAAATGTGCACTTTGTTTGTACTATTCAAGTGTTCAAATCAGATTACACCAGTTTGCAGTTCATTTTGCTATGTGCAAATTTTGGCAATTTTGTTGCACTGCTACCAGAATCATAATCGCTCAGAGTGTCATGAAATCTGTATCTTGCTTGTAAACTGTAAATTGTAAATGTATTACAGTTTGTTAATGTGACAGCAAAAAGGCAGATTCGAACTTTACCAACAACCTTTGTGAAACACAGTCACATGACCTTCCAAGCAATCATGAGCCAGGAGTGACCATAGTTTAGTTCTGGGCCATACAATTGCAACATGCAGAGGTGCAAGAACACTGTCAAAACTCTGTACATAAGGACTCTGTACATACCCTCATGTTGTGAGATCTTACCTAGAACAGATCTGGTGGGACCGGCTGGTGCCTCTCCTTGCAGTGCAGCAGGTATAGTCGGCACTGGTACTGTTCTACTGGGTAGACCTGGACTCCCTGGAGGTCCTGGTGGGCCCATAGGCCCTGCCGGTCCTGCGAGTCCAGGCTCTCCTTCAGGGCCAATTGGTCCACGAACACCTGTTGGCCCTTGAGTACCTAAAACCCCCGGAGGTCCATCTCTACCTGGCAGTCCGGGAGTGCCTGGCTCTCCTTTGGGACCTTGTGGTCCCGCTCTGCCTCCTGACCCCCGCGGACCCTTGGGTCCAGGACCTCCATGTGACCCTTGGTTGCCTGTAAGTCCTGGAAGCCCTGGAGGGCCCGAACTTCCTTTTTCGCCCTGAGAGCCAGCAACCCCTGCCTCTCCTTTATCACCTCGTTCCCCCTTTTGGCCAGGAGGACCGACTGCACCCATTGGGCCTTTTTCACCACGGGCACCTCTTGGACCAGGAGGGCCTGAAGAACACATAGAAAGAGTAAGTAAAGGTTTTACAGTTTTACGATTCATTATTATGACAATATTTTGAACAAAATGTAAATCAATAAGAATGATGAGTAGAAAATATTGGTTCTTAGTATGAACAACACTAGATCGTAGGAGGTAGGAGGCTGGAGTGACTTGGTTGGTGGCATTTGCCAACTTTGGTATGAAAAGAAATGATCAAAAATGTCCACAGTCCATTTTCCATAGTGCATTATCACCACATTATGTACATTAATATTGTACATTATCACAGTTTTTTTCTTTACAATGTTGTGGTGCATTGTTACACCCCAGTGTGTATGTATGAACACTGAAATCTTAAAGGAGCCATACGTAAGGTTATTTGTGTGAACAAAACTTAACAAAAATTCTGAACAAAATGTAAAGAAATATCAGTTTTTAACGTTATGTCAAAGACGTCTATGTATCATGGTGCAGAGACCATGCTAACCAGCTAGCCCCACGCTGTCCTGTCGTAATACCTCTTTGTACCTCAGTGAGCCACTGTAGAATAAAGCAGAATCAGTTCAACACAAGATGCTGTGGTTGGTGTGGCTCAGCAGATAAGACCACTACCCACCAGGGAGCTACCACACAATCTGATGGGGGTTCGATTCCTGGTCTGGTTAATGCAGTGCTATAGCAATAAGAGTCCTTAGGCAAGACTCCTCACACTATATCGGCCTACCTGTAACATGAGTGTCATTGTAAGTCGCTCTGGTTAAGAGTGTCAGCTAAATGCCTTAAATGTAAATGTAATGCTGCAGAGGTAGTACTGCCTTGATGGAGTACTGTAACCTTGTGTCACTTCCATCCAAGATGTGCATCAGAAGCATGGGCTACCAGGTCTAATGACCCTGCTTGATATCGGGAAACAGAGTTCAGCTGGACTAAATGATGAAATCAGTGACACCAGGAGAGGATGCGCCAGAAAGAGGAACCACAGTAAACGTTCAGGGATTTGAGCCAGGCTAATAGCTCACCACGCCGACAGGGGGCATCTGCACAGTTTCCGGCATCATGGCTGACCCCTCGCATCCCAGACATCATAAGGCGTGTGGCAGAAGGTAGCACCACCATCCAGTTCCACCACCAACAGACTCCACAGCAGCTTCTTCCCCAGGGTAGTGAAATTACTGAACACACTGATGTCCCCACCATTCACCTGGACTAATCTATACCCATTCCTTTACACCCCTGTATCATTGCTGCACACCTGAATCCTTAGGAACGACTTACAAGTCATATTGAGGAAAGACAATAAAAATCACTGGACTTCTCATGTTAGATCCGTCTATGGATATGAAAGCATGCATGATCTCGTACCCTGCAGTACTGTAAAGTTGGTGATGAGCTGAGAGTGCCTACTGTCCACGAGCTTCATCTCTTCCATGATAATGGACAGACTGCTGACCTCCTTGTCGAGTCGAGCTGAGAGGACATCCTGCCGGGACCTTAGGGTGTTCCCATCAGAACGTGCTTCCACCAAACTCCTGTTTAGATAAAGTAGAATATCTGAATGTCTTCCCACCGTGTCCGAACAGCTCCTTAGAGCTCCAAGCTCTCCGTTAACTCCTCCTAGCATTCGTGTGGCGTAGCTCACATTCCCTGTGACCATGTCAACCCCTTCTTCTGCTCCATCTAGGCGTTCCTCCATCTGATCGAAGCGAGCACTGGTACGGCTGCCGTATTCTCGTTGCTGGTCCAGCAGCTCCCGAAGGTTTGCTGAGTTAATATCACTCAGTGCACTCATGTTAAGTATTTGATTGGAGAAGCTAGCTAGCTGAGAGCTCTGCTCCTCCAGTGACTCCATTATAGACTTAGCTTGTGCAGAAGTGTTATGTTCAGCCCATTCTAGGCTGTGGATTTTTTCCCTTAGCCAGTCTTCATTACTGCTAACCAGCTGTGTGTCCCGCTGTAGGATTAAACTGTCGCTACGCACGCCTTGCATGGCCTCAGATGCAGTTTCCACAGTCTGCTGCAGTGCTGCTGCAACCATGTCCTGTCGCCTTTGAGTGAGATTGAGGCTATCAGCAGCAAACTGCAGTGAGCGTTGAGCACTAATGTACATCTGCAGGTTGTGCTGAAGCCGTGCAGTGTCCTGCTGCAGTGCAGGCATGCTGGCAGAAGTGGAGACAAGTGTAGCATTAGCATAGCGCAGGGTGCTGGAGTGGGCATCCAGCTGTGACCGGAGATAATCCTGCAAAGAGCGTGCATCCTGTGATGAAGAGCGGAGCTTCTGCAAGGCCTCAGCATTGCTGCTGACACGGTCAGAGACTGCAGCTAGTTTCTGGCGCAAAGCTGATAGTCCAGAGCGAAACATCTGCAGCTCTTTGGAAGTGTTCTTCAACTTCATACCGGACTCATCGTCTGAAACATGAACAACAGGAGCAAGATAAGAAGGGAAGGGAAAACATGAGAGGAATAAGAGTGAAGTACAAAATTGAAGAAAATGGAAATAAAGAAATGTGCATGTGGACAACAACAAATAGAAAAATGAAAGTGATAAATGAACTGAGTTGTCTGGTCAAATTTCTTTATCCAATTAGTATTACAGCAGAACTTACCGAGCTTTTTTACATCCAACTCCATAGCAGTGATTTTACCCCCATAGCCCTGCATCCCCTCAGTGGCATTATCCACTCTTTGGACCACTGAAAAAAAAATCACAAAGCAATGACATAAGAGGTTGGACTTCACTGGTTACACACCCACCACTGAGAACATTACAGTATGAGAGATTGTTTTTCAGAGATTCATCATCGCTTTCTTGAACAAATGCTGCACTTGATGGTAGTTATGTAATTTACGATCTGTGTTACAGCACGTTGTTATTACTCCTAAGAATGATAACTGCTCTCATGTCTGGCTCTGAAGTCATTTCAGAACCAATGTACTTTTATAAGACTTTCCGGAAAACTCTGAGATCAAAGCTACCAGTCACAGATTCCTTACTCTGTTTTGCTCCTACATTGCTCAGTAGAGTGTGGGTGTGGATTTTGCACCCCTGTGGACTACAGACCCTTCATTTCCTCTGGAACATTTATCAGTGTCTGACAAATCACAGTTACTGAACTGAAGAATGTTCTTTGCCGAACAGAGAGAGGAAGACATTAGGAGAACACAGATCTGTTAAAGATGTCTTGGCAGGACAACACACATCAGCCCTGTGATTGGTGAGGACACAGAGGACTTCTGACTCAAGATTAGAACACAGCGCCCAGAGAAGAGAAGGTAGGCAAAAATCCATCTGCTTTATTTGGTTACTGCATAGGTGGCCATAGGGTAAACTTTGTACATGCATATTGTGTTTTCCACAACACATAGAAGAAGGAGAATTTCACAATATGGAAGAGAGAAGAAGAGAAGAGAAGAGAAGAGAAGAGAAGAGAAGAGAAGAGAAGAGAAGAGAAGAGAAGAGAAGACTGCACAGGGCTTCAGCTCATTAACTGCTCAGATTACTAACATGTGCTATGCTCTTGCTGAAACACTCTAGGTTGTAATTGTAAAGGGCATGTATGTGGGCGCTCACACACACACACACACACACACACACACACACACACACACACACACACACACACACACACACACACACTGTTGCAGTTAAAGCCACTACAATACAAACAAACCCACAGCAGTATCCATGGTGATCAAACAGCGGTGAGTAGTCAATCTTGGCAGGAGTTCGACCCCACACAAACTCAAAGTCCACACACACTAACATGACCTCATTCACACTCAAACAAATGGAACACGCACACTTGATTCCCAATTAATATAAACACACCAATGAAGCAAGAACACACACAGACCGACACGAGCCAAACCTGAGGTCATTGATGAAACTGTACCAGAGTTTACTTACACAGGACGGTTAACTCCTTCAGTCCTACAGTTGGTATTTAGTTATCATCCGCAAGACTTTCTATTCAGTACCTACTATACATTATTACCATTAAGGATGCCAGTTTTGACAGATAACCTTAATTAGTCAAAATATTAGTCTTTATATGTACACTGGTTGTGCAAGTGATGACTGAATACAGACCCATTAGGGTTTAAAGAGTTGATGAGAAACTGAGTATGTGTGTGTTACCTTTGTAACCCAGTATGGCTACAGCGATGGTAAGCAGGGCACAGAGAACATACAACAGGCCAATTGCAGCTTTCAGAGCCCACTCACTCTTACACTTGGTACATCGAGCTCCTTCTTGAATACCTACAGACAGACAGACAATGAGAACAGAAAGGCATGCAGCCAGAACATTTTAGAGATCAGTGTAGTTTCAGCAATGTAGAACAGACATGAACAACCCCTTCAAAATGTACCTTTTTACCTCCACGTGCCTGGTCTTTGGGTAAAAGATATATGATATATATTATGATTTCAGATGCATGTTGATCTAAAAAAAAATTGTGGGGCAAAGAAAGGGTGGTTTGGATTGGAGGGTTACTGCTATATTGGCTGAAGAAAAGCTGCCACATACAGTAAATTTGACCCGCAAATTCTATGTAGTTGTTTTCTTGGGATGTGTGTCTCACAGATTTATTATTTTACATATAAAAAAGCTAAACAAGGGTTCAAAATCACCTCACAAGATTGTGAACTCTGTATATGACAGAGTCTCCCACAAAATTAAACAACATTCATCTCCTATGACTACACCACAAACACATCAAAGCATTGAACAGTCACTCACATCACACAGGCTTTGGATTTTTTATGGGCTGTACAAATACTAAAACATTGGTTTGAACTGAATTTAAAACATACTGAGTGGACCACAGAATGGACAACTGTGTTTGCATGGTCATACTTAAATAAGGATCATAGAAATTACATAATGCGACCCACTCTAGTACTCAACTGAAAGAGAGTAGTAGAGATAGTAAAACTAAAGGACTCCCCGTAATTTACATACACCAGCTCAAGCAAACACAGACCCACAGCAATGGCTGACACTTTCCAATCTGTCAGAGAACTATGGTTATGGCTGAAATTTGCTTCCTCTTCACTGGGTTCTACAACAAATGTACGTCCCACCTAATAAGCTACAGTCCCCAACTGACTATACATAAAGGGCTTTCCAGGCTGAGAAGTGGATGTCGATACATTTTATATCATTTTTAAGGAATTCTGAACGGGCATGGTTGATTTAAACACGGCTAACATTGACTTCCTATTCACCAGCTTCTTAATCAAATGTCGCATTCCACCTTAAAAGTTGTGGCCCATTATAAGGCAGAACAAAAAAAAACTGGCAAGACATGCTGGCAAAAAGTGAGCCAACCTGAGCTCATTGCTGTTTGCTCTGCACATTTGACTTACGTACTTTTAGTATAATCTGGTATGGCACTGTGATCCAGGCCTATTCATCCATCATCCACACACCTGACCGCACTAACACTCCTTTGACTGAAAGTAATCAAATCTCGTCACAGAAATGTTCCAGCTTCTAGTGTTAAGTTTTCCTGGAAGGGTAGAGGCTGTTACTGAAGATAAACTTTCATGGTCAATTTTACAGACAAGAATTGAATTTTCTTTTAATTAAAGATCTCTATAGAAACAGCTGGGTCGTCCTGCAGTAGAATAACATCCTATGCCAGAAACTGTACCTTGTACATTCAGTGTATATACACTTCCAGTTAGTATCAGTGGTTTCAGCAAATAAGCACCTGATACCCAATGACAAATGAACAGCTGCTGGAAAAGACCAACAGGCTCATCACTAATAAATATTTGCACACAGGTTTTCACAGTGTATTTAAATCACTACACCCTTAGCATTTACTCATCACTAGTGCTCTTAGACATTATTTAATCAAACCTGGTCATCCAGTGAGCTTTGTATGAAAATGTTAAATTCAGGGGAACCTGGGCCAACTGCTATTTGAATGCAATGTGACTGAGAAAGAAAAGTGAAACTAAACTCATGGAAAATAACACATGGAAAATAAAGGCATGCCCAGCCAACTCCTCAGTTAAAACTGCAACCATTGATTTATCACCCCCACAGCAGCAAAATGATTTAACTCCAAGGAATTACGGTCCATTCATAATGAAATATACACACACTGAGGGGTAGGTCATTTTTTCAAGAGGCTGGTTATGGTCTCAGTCATTCCCAAAAATGTTAGGAATATGTTCATTTATATTACTACAAATGCCACACTGATCAGACCGGAAGGATGATTCATGTGTACAGTATTTAACTTGTATTGTTAACAACAGTTGCAGGCACTGATTCTGGAAGCACATGTTAGAGTGTAGTCTTACACAGTTTACACTGGGTACTCTGCTGAACTGCACAGAGCCCACACTAAGTGGGTGCTTGACATTAACAGCCTTTCTCCAGTTATAGCCGACGATGATTATACATACAAGACAGTAGTATGCGTGCTTCAGTTTCAAGCTCATCTAGAATAACATACGTCTATGATTTACAGCCAGGTTGTCAATTAAATGTCAATGTCCCGCACTGCACTTTTACGAATGATCACAGAAGTCCCTAAACTCCTCCCTGAAGGTTATTTCCCTGAACTTGCCTCCTAACTGTGATCTACATCATGATGAAAGTAATACAGCCTGACTACTGGCCAGATCTAAGTGTGTGGTCCCTCCCGTCAGTCAGCATGACTATGTGTATGTGTGCACGGAAGCCTAAAGTTGATGTTGGCTTAAGATCTGCTTTGTGGTTTTCATTAATATTTCACTTCTGTTCTCATACGGGAAAAAAGATGTAGCCCATCCCTCCATTCCCCATCTTTTATTCTTGTTTAGCTGATGGAAGAAACTACAATAAACTGTTCTGAAACCAAGGGACATTGGCCAGCCAAATTCAGCATCACATTGCAGAACCTTACACGAAACAACAGTCCTGTTGTAGAAACAAAGAGTGTGAGCTGATTACAGAATACAGTGACAAAGCATGAGGTCATGATCAAAGGCTGTTTAATAGCTGTCATACTATACAGGTATAAGGAACAGCACTTCACTTTATCCTCCATAAACCAACACTGTAAATAAAGCTGCCAAAAAGGGTCCATTGGTCCTTGGCCATTAAAAAAACAAAACTATGGTTCCATAAAGAACTCATCAGTGGGCCTTGGTGGTAAAGGAGATGAGTGCAAGTGTGAAGAAGCTTTTAGAAGGTAAAAGAACCTCTACATAATGTAAAGGGTCTGTGGGTTAGTTTGGAGGTAGGGATTAAAGGTACTCTCGGAAATGTGCTCCAAGACTCAGAGAACACTATATAAATCGATGACATTACCTCGAAGCCAAAAACCATTTAGGAACCTTTATATTTAATAGTGCAGAACGCCAACTCAGTAACTAAATTACCTACACTATTTAAATGAACTCTCCGTACATTTTTTGTTGCAGATATGAAACAGATGTGTATATGAACGCAATGACATTACATATACACCCTGACTTTCCTGCAGCCTCAAGGCAGGCACAGCTGTGCGTGTTGGGTTTAGTTGTGATCTGAACACACTGATTTATAATCTGTAGATTATGAGATATCATTTCTAAACCACAAAATCACCACAGTATGGAAATACATAGCACAGAGTTTCTGGGACCATTAGGACAAGACAGAATACCTGGCCTCACTGTCTCCTTCTCCCCCTAGCATGATGCTAGTTAGCTAAAGTACTGTAATGTAAAAGATGGAAACTTGGTAACCGATCAGCCAGCCACCAGTGATAACAGGACACAGCAGGTGTGCTTTACAGGCCTGAACACAAACACGTATGTAAACCTCAAAGCAGCTAATTTAAAGAACACTGCGGTTATTGGACCACATACCTCTGGCACCGTTACAGGATGTTTCAAATACAAGCCAGACCTATGTTCCTGCGTGTTTCTGAGTTCACATGAGAAAATCTAAGGTAATTCTCTATGATGAGAAGAAAAGGAGAGAAAGAGAAAGTATGGTTGAATGAATGGATAAATAACCATTTCCACAGTCATCCATTTTTGCCCTTCTCGTGTTTTGGTCAACACCCTTGGACTCTTTCTTTCTGTCCTTGGTTGACCCGTCATAACAGATTAAAAGCAAGAAAGTGCACACCAGCCAAAAACAGCACCATGAACCACCACCAGCTTGGAGCCCCTCATGCTCCAAAACACACATACGAAGTACCACTAGTCACTAAAACCTAAACACCAATATATCTGGGATGAGGATACAGTACCCTAGCTCCAGGGATTACTGACATCAAGAAAGTTAGCTGTTTCATTAGTTGTGAATTTGAGCTGCTTGTATTGGCCAACAGAAGTTAATATGGAGTTTTCCTGACATATAAAGTCTCGTTACTGAACACTGTGTGTTCACAGATTAAAATGAGCCTTGGGGTCTAAGGGTAGATATAATTCTATAAACAGAAATAATACCACTACCTATGGTAGAAAACTATGGGAAGTCTTTTTTATCCTTTAAGGTAAATGCTGCAGTAGCCTAACATTTTTATAATAGCTTATTTCTTACACAGTACAGCTGATGGCCTTTTCACCAATGAAGCGAGATCTGATTTATCAGTTTCACAGCTGATTTCAGTTTAAAAGCAAGTGATTGTTTCACATACAGTGAATTCACTTGGCGTCATACCCATAACCCTAACTAATTAAACTTTTGGATCCCCTAAAGCCCCCAAAATAAATATTCTGGAGAAAATATAATAGTGTCATTGTGTTCATAACTTAACTCTACCTGATCGCTGGTCTGTCACTTACCCCCTCCCCTTAAAAGTGATCGTTCATTTGTCAAACATAGCATGGCAACTGTAACTTGGTCTAGGCAAGTTATCAGAGCTATGACAAGTTGTCTGAACTTTAGACTGTGCTGCAGCGCTTTGTGTGGGCTACTGAAAATTGATGCCTACTATCTCAAGAGCTTAGGAGAAGGGAGTGAAAATTGACCCTTTGCCGAATCAGACACATGCTGAGAGGTGTGGGATTAGGATTAAACAGCATGGAAAACTGCTTTACATTTAAGCCTGTCAAAAATCCAAGGTATGTGGCTGTGTTAGCTACATAATTAGCACTTTGTGGTACTGCTAACCCCGGAAAGCCTTAAAGCGAAAAGCCAAGACAGCCCAATCACTGTTTGCAGGCTACACCCGCTAATACTGGAAGTATGTGATCCCAGCACGTAAAAACACTGACTCACAGTGGAGAACAGGAACAATGTGACCATGCCATCTCCAGGCATCAGAATTTGATTTGTTTTTATACTTTTCTAAACCTGAGATCTTTATCGGTTTAACAATCAGGCTTTCATGATGTCACTGCGCTACGTATGCAGTTTTCGAATGCATGATGAAGTTCTTTTTGGTTTCTGGAGGCGTCATTAGTCATTTTCTAGATAAACAGATCTACAATACAATATTTGATCTGGGCTTTGGGAGCCATGTTTCCAGTACTGTATAGAATAAAACAGAACTGCTCATTTTAGTCAAACACAAACCCAGAAACTGTACATCTACAGAAACTGATCTCTTTGAGCTAGTCTCTTAAACTTTTCCAGAGGCTGATATATTTCTACCATTATATTATTCCTTTTTCTCATACTGGGGCGGTAAGATACCTAACTACGTCAGGTATCCTAGATACCTAAACTCTTATCTTAAATCTCCTTGGGGACTGATGGGATATCATAGCTAGTTGCAGTCTCCAGGGTTACACACTGTTCATACCTAACTATGTCAATGATGGTGAGCAACATAAATAAGTCACATCACTCCATTTCAGACTTTTTAAAAAGACAAGCAAAAAAACATCATTTTAAGACTCGCTCATTCAGAATGATCTCAACATATATAAGATCATTTTTAGAAGAGTTATTCAGAATCCTACTGGACAGATGCACTATAAAGGCCTATTTACAGTGTTCAATGTTTTCAGAGAAAAAAACCCTGGTTTTTAACAGCGTTTGTCTAAACACTCTAAACACAAACAGAGAACATTAAAATCAACAATGCAGGGATTACCGGCTCTTACTGGAGCTGACTGTAGCTGAATACGAGTGATTTCTATATGTCAGTGCAGGAATGAGAGGTTCTGCTTCCGCATGTTGATTCTCTTATCATAAAGGAGTGACTGAACTGCAGTTACATACAGTCTCTGTAACACTCCACACAGTCACTCATGGTCTTTCAGATCCGCTCTGCTATATTTTATTTACCCTCAGCATTTTAAAGTAACATGTCGCATGATGCAGCTTTTTGTGCTTTGCTGTAGGCAAGTTCAACTGTTCTTCTGCCACCCCGCCCCAAATGGGCTGGTTTGTGGTACCTGTGTTCTTTTTGATAAGTTAGTATGCGTTCTTCTCAGTAAAAATCGGACATGGTGTGAACAGACCTTAGGGCTTTCTGTATTGTTCATTGGAGTCATGTGAACATTTACAGAGACTCCAGAGCTGGCTATGAATGGTGTATGAAATGAAGCAGTTTTGAAGCACAGCTGTAGCAGAGCTAGTCACTCGTTTACATCTTAGTCAACAGAACCTGTATTTAAAGAGAATGAGTGCTTACCAAACCTCTTATATCCAAACGACTGGACGTCTTCCTCCTCAGCAATCTCGTCTGAGAAGGAGAAAGAGAAAGGGCATACAGACATAAGGCTTTATATACCAATCAAAAGTTTAGACACAACAAACTAAATATGCTTCTTTCAGAACTTTAAAGAACTTTCCATCTATAAGCTTAACCTTACGTGTAAATGAAATTATACAAATACAAACAGGGAATTTTAATGTTTTGGAAATATATTAATTAAAATCCAAAACAAAACCCTTCATGTGAAGATTTCTTAGGCCCTGTCGGAAAAGTATCTCAGGTGGCTCCTCAGAGGACGATGAAGTGTGTGCAAAAGTGCCTCCAGGTACACAAGAGCTAATCTCTAACAAAAGTTCAAGTTTAAAAGTTTTTGTTGAACAGTTTTTCAGTCACTGAATACTTCTGTATGTGTTACTGTATGTATCTGATGTAGGCCTGTTTCCTATCACTCTAAAACTATGTAGACATGTGGAAATAAGGAAAGCCTACTGTGAGTAGCTGTGCCCATAGTTTTGACTGGTAGTGGAAATAGGGTGATCTTATATAAAGACCTTTCAGACCCTTTAGACCCTTTAGTGTTACAGCTTCAGCTCGGTTTTGCGGGCCTGCAGTTCACACGCATGTTCTATAGCCGAATCCTTCCACAACGCACTTTCACTATTACAGGCAATTAACTTCAACCAGATGTAGCACACACACACACGCAGGCTTACAGAAGAGGCACACACAGAAACAATAACAACCCAAAAGCTCTTATCTCTTATCTCCGTGTGGCTCTAGTAAAGAAGACCAGCCCACCTTTCATCGTGGCGGAGAGCCTCAGACCGTCTCAGGAGAAGAGCTGAAGTTCGACCGTTCTCCCAGGACCATACCGTTACTGCGCGCGCGCTCTCTCTCTCTCTCTCCCTCTCTCTCTCTCTCTCTCTCTCTCTCTCTCTCTCTCTCTCTCTCTCTCTCTCTCTCTCTCTCTCTCTCTCTCTCCTCAGGCTTGTTTCTGAAACACAAATACTCCACCCGGATAAAAACAGCGCGGCTCAACTTTAGACCGGGATGTTCGACTTCACCCCTCAGTAAGGGCCTGCTCTCTAAACTCTGCAGCTCCAGAAACTGTAGAAACTTCGTGAAACCAGTCGCCTCCTCCTCCGCCTCCTTCTTGTTTCTGCTCCTGCTCGAGATTCGTCGCGCAGCACAAATCCCCGCTACTTTTCTTCAGCTCCACCCGTACTGAGACAGAACCCGCCCCCTTGTTTCCCCCACCCATATTCCGTCAAGCCGCGCCCCCTTCGCTACTCATTGGCTCGTACATCGGCTCATTTACATATGGAGGTCCAAAGTGTTGAAACCGCAGTGAATTTCCGGACTTGTGAGAAAGAGAAAAGGGTCGGAACAATATTACAGTCATTCACTGTGGAATTCCTCTGAATTTTAGAAAATTAGATATAATCATTGATGGTTGTTGATGTTGTTTTTGTTTTGTAGTGGTTGTTGTTTTTGTTTTGTGGTGGTTGTTGTTTTTGTTTTGTAGTGGTTGTTGTTTTTGTTTTGTGGTGGTTGTTGTTTTTGTTTTGTAGTGGTTGTTGTTTTTGTTTTGTAGTGGTTGTTTTTGTTTTGTGGTGGTTGTTGTTTTTGTTTTGTAGTGGTTGTTGTTTTTGTTTTGTGGTGGTTGTTGTTTTTGTTTTGTAGTCGTTGTTGTTTTTGTTTTGTAGTGGTTGTTGTTATTTTGTCATTGTTGTTGTTGTTGTTGTTGTTTGTATTGTGCATTATTCGTTATTATTTGTCAGAGCATGCCAGACTTCCAAAAGACTCTTGCACCCAGGGACCTTGGAAGACCATGACCCCTACCTGCGTACAGGCGTTTGCATTGACCTCACTGATATCTTTTTTATTTGTTTTTTCTAATTTAAAGAACATTCTAGTTATTGGACCTGTAGCCACATACCTCTGGCTCCCTTACAGGAGGTTTCAAACACAAGCCAGTCTAAATTCCTGTGTGTTTTTTGGTTCCTGAGAGAATCTAAGATCCACTTATTTATGCTTCCTTCAGGCACGTGTATTTTTGCCGGTTGTCTGGTGTATTTATACATCTTTTCCAGCAAATATATTTATTTCTGCCTTTCAAGTATTAGCCAGTCCTATATGAGTGGGTGTGGCTTGTGTGAATAATGGGGGGTGGACAAAACCACAAACCACAAATATGTCAAAACATAAATGAAGTTGTGAAACAGGCAGTGGAGTTTCTCCATCTGCCAAACTCCCAGTCGCCTGAAGACTGAGGCTGGTGGAGATTTTTGATTTCTCCTGCAGGAGAAACACCACGGCTCGTGATTACATTACCGGCCCTGCTGACGACCTCGGGTGAAACATCTGGAAGACATCAAGGAAGCGTTCAAAGCTTTCAGGGAGTTTCAGAGTTTGGCGGATCTTAACGCAAAATGAGCAGTGAAGGACGGTCTATAGGGCCTATCGTGATAGGAGAGGGATATTTATAGCATGAAGACCCGTACACTGGTACACGTTTAAAGCCACACTAAAAGAAAAACAGGTCAGGACACATATACATGTAAGGGCAATCTCTCAAAACAGCCACCAAAAAAAAGACAATGGACTTTCCA
>JAMWET010003604.1:282500-382500 GCA_024036415.1 Prochilodus magdalenae | reverse complement strand
GACAGATGGAGCATCGTGTTTCAAATTCCTGAAGAAAAATGTGGCTTTAGTAAATAAAAAGACAATAAAGAGAGACAGGGCAGTGAAAAGGTTAGCCCTAACATTTAAACCATAGGACACGACTGTTAGTTTGTGTCTTATAGAGGCTATTAGAGGGCGGGGGTTGGGGGGATGATTATGGTGTGTGGCCAGGGGTGATATATATATATATATTTTACCCAAAATCCTTGGTGGTGCTGCTTTGCAAACCAAAGTTTTGCAATGGCCCTTCCTGACTCCAGACTTAAACCCAACTGAAAATCTGTGGTCTGAAGAGTGCTGTTCTCAACACAACAAAAAAACAAGAATTTCAATGAGTGCATGGAAGAGTGGTCCAGGATTTCCCCACAAGTGTTCTCCAGCCTTGTCAAACTCTGTAGAAAGGAGAAAGAGAAGAATACTTACATACACATATACATATATATACACACACACATACGCGCAGACACACACACACACACACATACACACACTGTGGTCGTGGAAAAGATGTTGATCTGTTTTAGAAGGGTCAAATTACTGGCATGCATCAATCAGAGAAAACATCCCATGTAATTGCTGAAACTACTAAAATCGGGTAAACAGCTGTGTAGCTTTAAGAAAACCACTTGTCAGTGAAGCCAACCGGCAAAACTGGCTTCGATTTGCTAGAGAGCACAATGATTGGTTTCTGGAGCATGGGAAGAAAGTCATATGGTCTGATGAGTTCAGATTTACCCGGTTCCTGTTTCATCAAGCCTAGTATCGACCGTATACGCCTGCAGTGCTATGATCTGGGGTTGCTGCAGATGGACAGGTCTAGCTTCAGCAACGTTATGTGCCCAAAGAATGAGGTCAGCTGACTACCTGAATAAACTGAGCCACCTGGTTATTCCATCAATAGATTTTTTCGTCCCTGATGGCACAGACATATTCCAAGATGACAATGCCGGGATTCATCGGGCTCAAATTGTGCGAGAGTGGTTCAGGAATGAGACATGATTTTCACACATGGATTGGCCACCAGTCAGTGTCCAGACCCGACCCCACTGAGAATCTTTGGGATGTGCTGGAGTAGACTTTGCACAGTGGTCCAAATCTCCTATCATCAAAATATGAGAGTGTGTGATATATACACTGCCAGGCAGTATAGATATACTTATATGGCATCTGTGGGTCACTTAGCATTCTCCTTCTTTTCTTCTAATTATTTGTATTTATTATGTTTATGTTATTATTAACATTAATAACAGCAATAATGATACTCACCACAATTAATCACTAATATTAATAATTATAATTCTCTGACCATAGTGTCCAATGGGAATGTCCCTCCTGCTTTGTTAGCCAGCCTTGACCTTTGATTTAAAGTGTCTCCAAAACCTACACCTAACATTTCCCTCCTGTTTTGCGTTGCCTCTTGCCTATAAATAGTCTTCTGTGTGCGGAAGAACAGAAGAGTAAAATCTTACCATGACATGCATTAGTTAACGTAATGGGATTAGAGGGATAGCTTGGGGGAGCATTATGCTGGAAGTTGGATGCGCATTTCTCAGAGAGAAAGTATGTGCGAGGTTCTGCCCTGCCACAAGAGAGCCTGTTAATGAGGTTACTTTCGCCAAATAGACATTAGGAAACGCATGCATTGATATATGAGTGATTCAGTATGAAAGTCTAATAGGATCGGCTCTACTCAGCGCTGTATAAATAGTACGGATAAAGGTAAGGAGATGCAATCTCAGTCTTTCCTCTCACTCTCGCTCAGACATTCACTTGAATACTCATTTGACTTGTCCTAATTATATAGTATTCACTGGCAGTATACAGTCATATTCAGAGTTTTGGTCACCCTCGGGTTAAACTGCATGTTTTGTTATTTTATAAGCAGCAACATTTTTGCACACAGCTGTGTCTGAATGTGTTCCTTGGTACTTTTAACACATGCTAGGCTTTAGCATGTATGAGGTGTGTTGTCTGATGGCTTATTAATCCAGTTTTGCAGTAGCACATTCAACAAATGATCACAATTTTATATAATGTGGAGGTGAAGTATTTGAGCTTTACTGCCCCCATTCTGTTAGCTACATGTACTGCATATGTAGCAGCAACTGTTCCTTTTGTCAGCACGTCCCTGTACACTGTATAAACACGAACAGTTCTTCACTTTAGCTGATGCATACTGAGAAAGCTTCACAAATGGACTTTCTTCCTTGTCTCTCAATTTCAGCTCTTTCTCCGCTCCATGTGCTCCATTCACTCCAGCGGTTGTTAGACCATATGATGATGATGATGATGATGAAGATGCAGCTGTGTCTCTCTCTCCTCCTCTCCTCCTGCCTTGCTGTCACTCTTGGTGCCCCACAGCCTTTCAGACATCTGGAAGAAAGCCAGCTGAAGTGTAGGACATGTTTACCTTGACTTACAGTCACATAAAGAAGCCCCTTCCCACATTCACATATTACTGCAACCACATTTCAACCACAGAAGGACAACGTCCCAACGAACCAGCAGAAATCAAGAAAACTGAACTAGATGATATGGCAAAAAGCTATGCATGGACAATTCAAGATGTTTTAGTAGGACACAGTGTGTCTCCACAGACCAATATAAGATAGCAGCTTGTTTACAAATGCTATCAAATCTGCAGCTCCAGAGATTTGTATACACTGTATTTCATACTGTATTATATTGGGCTAAATCCAATGCATTATTAATTCTCTCTTTGTAATTAAACATGCAGCTGGGAAGTGAATAATAATGACAATGTCCATAATATGGTCAGACAATCAAATTGTGACCTGATCTATATCAATAACCATACAGGCCTGAAGCCACTTTTACACATAGAGAATTTCCTCACCTGCGTATGCGTCTTCGTTCCAGTGTTGTCTGCAGAGGGGAAGCAGTATATAAATGAGGAGGTGAAGAAGGCGCTGCTTGGGGTGAAACAGATGAAAGAAACAATGGAGAAAACAGAGGAAAAGCACCAACAACTCATTAAGACCCTAAAGCAAAGTCACGACAAGAAGCGGGTAACGCACTTGCCACTTTTCAGAAAGCTCTGGTGTTATTTCCAGTGAAGTCGGATAGTCTGCACACCATCTCCTTGTGTTAATACATCACAGATTTATTCTGCAACAGATCGTTTTTGCCTCCAACATCTACACACAATCGCCAAAAATTATGAAGTGAAAGCAGGTTTATTAGGGGGCACATCTGTACACACCCTTAGCCTGATACTGGGTTGATGCACCTTTGACAGCTCACTTTTGGGTGTCATGTCAAAGGGGTGTGCACACAGATGCTGAAATCCTGCTTTTACTTTGTGGGTGAATGTTGTGACTAAAAATGAAGCCGATCTACCTTACAGTCAGTCTGTAACAGAATGAAACATGGCAAGGGCGAAGCTGTATTCATAAAAGATATACGTCATATTCAAACATTTTAACATCCCCAATCAAAATACACCTTCCATAAGGTCAAACTCAGCTAACAGATTATCTACAGGGACTTATATATGGCATGCTTCTGCACACAGTACTGCACACTCTCTGTGTATTTGCCGAGCTCCACATATTGGAAAAAAATAAAACATAAGTCATAAAAATGTTTCATAACATTTACACCGACCCCATTGTTTAAAAATGTGCCAGATCCAGTAAATAAACTCTAATGATGCCTTCCAGGGTGCAGAACTGAGTTCTCATATGCTTCTGATGTTTCTTTCACAAGGGGGCAGAGCAGCTGGCCCAGGAGGCTGAGCAGAAGCTGCGGGAGGCTGAGCAGCAGTGTCGTGACAGGCTGAGGCCAATGTGGGAGAAGTGTCGGCCATGTTTGCAAGCCAGATGTGGGTCGTTCTACACCTCCACCTGCCGACGGAGCTCCTCCTCCTTCTCTCTTCAGGTTCGTGGCAGTCTGCGCTTGTCTTCTTGCTTATCTTTCTTTGGTGGGTCTTACTGACACCTTTTCCAATGTTTAGGTTGAGGAATTTGCACGAAGAATGGCTACTAAGCTTGATGAAGAGCAAGATCAGAGTCCAGACAACCAGCCTGAGATCCAAAACCAGACCCAAGTGCCACCAGACCAGAATACTACAGAATATCAAAACCAGGGAAGGGACCACGAACAGCTCCTGAAGGTCTCCCTGGCATCTAACATGGACAAAGACCTGGCTTGGACGAAGAATGCATTTAGTCGCATAAGGGTGAAAGTGGCTTCTCTGTACTCGCGCTGCTCAGCTTTAGTCTCTGCCATGCAGCAGGAGCTCGGGCCAGCCTTTCTATCTACCTTTACTGAAGATGTGCAGCCTAAGTCGTCTTTACCCAATGAGCATCCTCAAACAAGAGGGTTTGCTCCGAGTGGGACTTTGGGTCGAGCCTTTGACTCGTTTATGGAGATGGGACGAAGTGTTCTGCACGAGGTCAGCTCTGCTCTTACTCAAGGGTTTGATGGCACTGAGGGAGAAGGAGCAAATCAGAGAGGTTGGTGACCTGCCCCAGAATTGGTATTGGAATAATAGGATGTTGTAATATCACTCTGCATGTGTGGACCAGTCATCCTATCCTGTTTCAGATGTCTAAATAAAAGCTCAATAGAAATCAGGACATATTAGATATATTGGATTATTTTTCCAGGACCTTTACAGCTAACTCACTTCCACGGTTCCTTGTACTGTGCCAGTATGTGTGTGTCCTATACACCAGCCACTCAATCTACTGCCAGTCAATTAGCATTGCTGCAGTAAGCATCTATGTTTTTTGGTAAATGAAATTTATCCACTATTAAAGTTGTCATACAATGGAAAACTGCATTTACATTGACACTGATGAAAAGTTCAGTACCCGGAATTTAAATACATGTTGTGTAGACTATTCACTTTTTAAAGGTTAAAGTTGATCATCAAAGTAAGTAACAACTCCAATTTACTTTGGGTTGATGTCATGATTGAAAGCATGTAGCTAGTATAGGTCACGTTTAACACATGTAAGCCTCAATTAACTAGCATAGCATATTAAAAGAACAACAAGCTATTAAGAGCAGAGCTCATCATATCATTCATGAGTTCACCAAACAAGGGAAACAGCTCATTTGATTCTAGCACCAAATGATAGGTCTGGTAATGAACAGGCTTTGCTCTGATAAAATGTGGCTTATTGCCCGAGTAGAACTGCATATGTGTATTTTTTACCCCAACCAAAATCACATACCTTCTATGTAGAACATCAGAGAGCAATATAATATACTGAATAGATGTATTGTATGACTCCTGTATGCATCAATATGCTGACTATCTGCAGGAGGAAAAGTCTTTCACTCACATCACTAAAAGACTGTGAAAACTTAGCAGTAAATAAACTATTTTTAAATTCTTTTTCAAACCAATCAGAGACAGAGGATCTTAGACAGATCTCACACAGCACTTCAAGTTTGGACAGACTAAAAGCTAGTATGTTGGAACCAGCAGCAAATAAACACTAGGTCTCAATCATTTCTTTGGCGCCTCGACAGAAAACAGGACAGCTGAGGTAGACTGCTGGTGGGAACTGAGCTAACTACTTTAACTGCTGGAAAGAATGCTCCAGAGAGCTCATGGGGTGTCACAACATAGATGTAGTTATAATTGCCTTGTGATCTCACAATAGCAAGGCATTTCAACTTTGGAGATCACAACAAAATGAACTTGATATCACCAGAGAACAACTTTTATTACCTTGAGATCAGAAGAGATTAAAGTCATGAGGTTTTGAGCCATAAAATAAGGTTCCAGTAAACCGTAACTACCGCATGGCCTTTCTGGGTACCCACAGCTAACATGGCGTCCTGAAATATAGTAAGGTAAATAAGTTTTGTATCCAAAAGCAGCATTCAAAGACTCCACTGTGCGGTTTCCCTCTCATCTGCCGTCTCTCTTCTGTAACTTCTATTTTATGTGGTTTATATGGTTTTATGTTCATTTCAGAATCAACTCTGACAAAAGACATGTGATGCCAGACTCTGACACATCACAATGTATATAGTCTGTTCTAAACACTGCTGTGGCTAGTACAGTATTCTTAGATTGGTCAAACTGCATGAGTTCAATGGAGCTGTGGTTGTGGATGGTTGTGGATAGAGATGAACCCTCTCTCTGTTTGAAACATGACTGACGACGTCTCTGGCCTGATTTCTTTCCTCCCATTTTTCTCTGAAATAGTTTTGACAAGTTATGACTGCATTTGTTCACGTCCCTGGCATGAGACCGCACATTCTGACAGGGCTTGATTTTAATCCAACCCACATGACTTTCCTATCACTGACGTTCTTTTTTTCAGAATCAGACTGGTTGCCAGGCTGGATGTCATCTCCAGGTGGTCGGCTGTGCAGACACCTGCGCAGTCTAGTGTCAGAGTGCAGAGAAACACAGAGCGAGTGTGACAACTGCCATCAGGCCCTGCTCACAGGTGCGTGTACAGGTCCTCTTAATACATGCTGCCCTTTTCTGTATATGTATATTGCTAGTCAAAAGTTTGGGCACAGCCTTTGTCCTTGCTAACATTATATGTCTAATAGCAAGTGTTCCTGAGGTAAGAATGACACAGCAGCTTGTTAGGATTTGCAAGCACTTGGCTTTGTGTTCATCAAAGGGTCTTCATTAGCATGAAGAGAGAAGACTCCACTCTGTGTTTAATGGGTAGTTTAATCAAATTCACACAAATGTGGCTAATAATAGAACACTTAATAAACAGGGATACAAAAAGTGCTGTAGTTAACTTATTCCAAAGGATGGCACCAAAACTACTATGTACTACAATAAAATGTTTGTGGCTTTGAACTTCAGGACACAGTACGTACTGTAACACACTGTAAATGCAGGCGCAGAGAATGGATACAGAATCAAGAGTGACTAAGTGTTGCATTACAATTTGTATTTATGTGTCTTTTTATTTTGCATAAAGGTGTGTGTGTGTGTGTGTGTATGTTTGTGTGCTTGTGTGTGTGTGTGTTTGTGTGCTTGTGTGTGTGTGTGTTTGTGTGCTTGTGTGTGTGTGTGTGTGTGTGTGTGTGTGCTTTTGTGTGTGTGTGTGTGTTTGTGTGTGTGTGTGCTTTTGTGTGTGTGCGTGTGTGTGTGTGTGTATATGTGTGTGTGTGTGTGTTCACCTATTGTAGAGTGTCCCGAAGTACCGGAGCACTACTCAGAGCTTAGTGAAATCTCTCTCCTCTTGAACGTGTCCCGGAGTCACTATGAGGAGGTGTTGCAGGTGCTGCGAACACACACGGAACATACACTTCGCTGGGCTGAGAACAATACACGGAAACACGCATGGGTCACCCACATCAGTAACAGCACCACTCCACCGCATGTCTTCAGCTTGGTCAAGGTAGGCTACCTGTGCGCCCATGTGCTCATGCTTGTGAGCATGAAGTCCCCCTGAAGTCGTTCTCATCATTTTGTAGTCCGTGCCTTAAGGACTGATCTCAGCTCTGCTCTGGAGCTTCAGCATGAGTGGATGGCACTAAAGTGGTGTAGGCTGAATAGGTGGATGTACAACAGACTGCAGCGCAGTTTTAATTTCTAGACTGTGTGGACTGGGGAGGTGTGGATGGTAGATTTTGAAACTGTAACGATGTCTGCACAAACTCAAGTTTCCATGATGTGGGCTCTTATAGGCTCTTATAAAAACTTTGCTGAAGTGCTGTGTTGATGCTGGTACATCAGTATGTGTTCCAACAACTACTGATGTGATCATTAACAGATCCTAAGATTATCAATGAGTGGAATATCTGAATATTAGGTTGGAGGCATGAACTTCTCAATATATATTCCGATTAAGGATTTAGTTGGAACGTTTTACAATAAATCATTTTCAAAAGTCATATCACAGACAAATACAGACTAGGCCCTCAGGTCCCTTTTATGTACATGACTGCAGAATAATACACGGTGTGAGAAAGGGGGGGGTAAACACACACACTGTTGGCTTTTAATTTACTGCATTTTTGGTAAGAATGAATTTTGCTGCAATATATTTTATTCATCTGCACAATTATTTAAATATTTAAATGAAATTCTAAGTAAATTCAGTAATTTACATACTGTATAGTACTGACACTGCTAACTTTTGATCTTTTTTTGATCTCAGCTTGTCCCAGGTAGCTCAGGTCTTGTTGGAGAATCCAGGGCAGATACAGTGGTGGAGGTGTCTGTTCTGGACAGTCCTGTCCTCTCTCTTTCTGTCCCTGCTGAGCTAGAACTTTCTGAACCGACCTTCATTCAGTACATCGCTAAGGAGGCCCTGTTCGCGTACCAGGACACTCTGACCAATGCACTTCACTCGTAAGTATGGATCTGTGTGCGGTTATATGATGAGGACATCTAGCACAGCACTCTGACTGTATTCCTATGCAAGATTCTATATAATGTAGTTTTGTAGAGCAGATGGACAGATCTGTAATTACTGATTCTCTGGATCCCATTCAGGTTTTTTGTGTAAATAGGAATTCTTTGTCTTTGCAGTTGTCCAGGTGGTCTTGCTCATCCTACTTCAACTGTGAGTTGCATACTGCTAACTAACTCTTAGATACTTTAATTGACTGACTAGAATGTACCTCCTGTGCAGCCCCTGCCGAGTCGTGTCTGTATCTGAGTCTTTTACAAACGAGATTTATAGCCTGATCTGAGCCTCCACTTCTCATCATCATGCACGATTACAGTGATTCACATTCGTTCTGCATTTTCTATTACCACAGCCCTTAAATATGGCTCAGGTACATCATTACTGACAGCATAATAACGTGTCAACCAGAATAAAATTAAAGTTGTTTATTTAATTGATATTAAACTATATAAATAGGATTTAGCTTTGCTTGCTAGTTTTTGTATTACTAGCTGATACATCTGCTGTAAGTCAATTAAATGGCTGGCCCCTAAAGGGCTTTACTAGTGTTATACATTAGAAAACACTTACATATAAATGTCATTATTTTTTTCTGTGCATGTTACATGTTAGACTGCACTAATTGGACTAGTTGAATTTTCATGGAATCCAATTGGACAATCAAATGTGATGGTTTGGGAGGAATAATGTGGGCAGTGTTGACCAAGCTTTGCTAGTACAAGAACTGTTGAGTTTGTTGTAGGCTTAGAGAATCTGTCTTGCGGAATTCCATCAGAATTGAAAACAGAATGTAATCATGCCTGACCAAGTTTGACCCAGAAGTGTTTTTAAAACAAAAAGGCCTATATTTATTACTTAACAGAAAATGCTGGAACACTGCTACAAAGGACTACATGTGTTTCCATTATGCATATCACTGATGTCTGAACAAAACCTGGTGTGTCCATATTGAAAGATATACAGGAGATGAAAAATATACTTTACTTTAAATGTGAGCTACTTAATGTTCAGTAATTTCGGTCATTTGGCCTTTCTTTGTCCCTTAGAGAGAAACAGGATTGGTTTTGTTACAGTTGTGTAAGATAAATGAGCTCTATTCTGACTGGCTGACCTGTATTAAGCCTCATTTAGAAAAACATCCTGAAACACCACTTAGAGCATCAGTACAGGTGGACGGAGCTAAACTGTAGTAAGCAACACAGGTGGGCAAATGTAATGAAGTTAATACCTAGGGCAGTATCAGTTAATAGTTTCCATATATGGACTAGGGGTAAATAAACCAGGTTTATTTCTTCAAACTCAGTTATATGAACCCCTATACGTGTGTGTATATGTGTGTGTGTGTGTGTGTGTGTGTGTGTGTGTGTGTGTGAAATTACTTTTACTATAGTCTGTTTTGAAGGTCTGTTTACTTGTTTGCAGGATGACTGATGAATGTGCTGATGTGGCTTCAAGTCTTCAAAGTGGATCACCCCCCATGAAACCATGATGAACAACAATATTAATCAGCTGCACTTAGTAATCAGCCACATAAACTGTACTGACTGAAAACATGTTTTACAAGCCAAAGTAGGCCGGCTTGTTTGTTACATGACCTCTTAATAACAGCGCATAAAAATATTTGCAATAACCTATATTAATCTAAAGCTCCCAGCTGTATTCACCATTTGAAATGTATTAAATATAAAATATAACACACATTATCTGTGGATGTCCTTCTGTGTCTTTGATGTTTGTATTTTCACCATTATACAGCAGTATGCGTTGTGCATATTGTTTCTGGGCAACTGATGGTTCTTATGTTTTGGAGAACGGGGTGGGGGTGGCCCTTATTGTGACTGTAGGGTAAACTGAGATGTCAGATTTATGATTTATCATACTTTTGCGCAGTTGATATTATTTGTTATTCACTTCTTTGTATTTATGTCCATATATTCTTAGGCATATTGTGTTATATTAAATATAATTTACCTAATATATAATAATAATATATATATAAGGTGGGCAGAGGGACCTCTGTAGAGGTGCATATGATGGGCTGTGGGACTGCTTAGTGGGGTAGTAGTGCGGTGTCCACTGTCAGGCTATAGGGTGTGCCTGTACCATCCTGAATGCTTTCCCAGCTGTTTGGTAGTGCAGGGCGGCAATCTCCACAGCTGCTGTGTTCAATAAGAAATGAACGGACAGGGATATGGCAACGCCACAATGGTGGGGACGTGGGACCAATCCCAGGGGAACGACAGAAATAGCGTTACCTGGAGGCATGAAGGTACAGAGCCGGGGTGCCCTGGTCAAATGACCCAGTCAGTTACTGTCTGTAGTACGTATTTATCATACTGCAACAGCTGTGACCTTCAAAATCTGGACACAGGTTCATATGTGAACATATGTGAGGGCCCGCCTGTCTGTGTTGCGACAGGGGGAGAGGAGGACCTCTTATTACGTATACATCATGTGACCTTTGACGACACGATTGCCGCCAAAACCTAAACTAAACACAAAGGAGACATTTAGGCGCGCTGTGCAGGAGACAGACAGTTCAGGGTTTGTAACAGCTCAGATTTATCCAGGAAAGTTTGAAGTGTGACTGCTGAGATGCCTGCCACGTCTGAGATACACGTGACCGGACCGTGCAGTGAAGGAAAGCAGGAGGCTGCTGAGGAGAAGACAGTTGATGCCTTCTCTCTGTTCTGCGACGAGCGCGGATATCTGAACCAAATCCGGTATATATTACAACACGGAGTGAAGAAAGGAGACCGCACAGGAACAGGAGTCATCTCAGTGTTCGGCTTACAGGCGAGATACAGCCTGAGAGGTGGGTCACACACGCTCACACACATACACCCCACTTCTTCACCACAGACACTGATAGCTATTATAACAGGGGGGCTTCATGACGCTGACAGAAAACAGCCTGATCGATCCACATGAGCTGACAGTCTGATAGGAAAGCTGGTGGTCAGCTCCTGTCATGTTGCAGGTCATGTCATTTCAGGCTGCTGCTGGCTACTGGTTTAATGTTACTTGACCGAGTCGGAGATTTCTATAAGGGAGTTTCTTTAACTGACTGTGGATGCTGATCTAGACGTAGCAGGATGCAGACACGTCAAACCTATCCTCTCATTAATGTGCAGCTCTGTGCGTTAACTGCTGAACTTCCTTATTGTGTGAGTCTGCGCGATCCCGCCAACAGTTTGTGCGTGTGTAACGTCTCCCCCTTCCGTCTGCCCCCTTCACTCTGCAGATCAGTTCCCTTTACTTACCACCAAGAGGGTCTTCTGGAAGGCCATTTTGGAGGAGCTGTTATGGTTTATCAAGGTAACGTTTGTTTTATTTTTCCTATAAAATTATTTTTCTTAGTAAGTACAAAAAAAAAAACAAAAAAAAAAAACGCAGAAGAAGACAGGAAGTAGGCACAATGTGAAGGATACAGAACAATTGAGCTCTAATCATTTTTCCAAATGTTGTAGTTACTGTTGGCAAAATATTAGAATGCAGTAAAGGAGTCAGAACGGTCAAGTTAATGTCTTAAGTTAATAATATAGCAGAAATCCATACTAGTAATAATAATCTATATGAACAATTATCTGTAAATTTGTAAATCCACAGTAAAATCAATGAAAAACTGCAGATATCCAGTTTGCCTTGTACAGTGTCTATTTAAAGGTGCAATATGCAAGATTTCTAGTGTAAAATATTCCACAAAAACCCAAAATTCTAACGAATCTAGAAAGCTATGCAGCATGATGCAAATGAATCTACTAAACTTAGCATGCAAATCAGTTATCCCTGGCCCAGGATAACAATGGCTGCAGCTCTTGGCAAGCAACCACTATAATGATGGCTGCTGTAACCACATTTAGCAGCAAACAAAAGAAGTGATATAAATAGAAGTAAAACTGGAGTTAACATGGGCTTTACTTGGCACTGGCACTGCTCAAGATGCTCATTGGGACTGTTCAAGATGCTCTTTTAAGTAAAAGGACAAAGGTTGATGCTGAACTTTATAACAATGTTTTCAATTTATTCTGACTGAGGAGGAGGGGCTGTACCTGGTTACTTCATATTACCAAGAGAAAAAGCATGTGGCTAAAAAGAGGCTACAACACATACTGGTCACATGTGATGAGGTTTAAGTGGGCATTTGAAATGTAACAACCACAAGGAAGTTATCTAACACAGGTTATCCTTTGTGTAGGGTTCTACAAATGCCAAAGAGCTCTCAGAGAAAGGCGTGAAGATCTGGGATGCGAATGGTTCACGGGACTTCCTGGATAAGAATGGGTTTACTGAACGTGAGGAGGGCGATCTTGGCCCTGTATATGGTTTCCAGTGGAGACATTTTGGTGCAGAGTATAAAGACATGCACACAGGTATGTCTGGTATTTGTAGAAATGCACTATTACAAGACAATAAAGAATTGATAAACCTAGTTACTTACAAATAATATCTGATCTTAGCAAAGCAAAGCTGCATTTCATACAAGATGATTACCATCAATGTATTAATATTGTACAAGGGACAAACACAAGATGAAAAACATGAAGCCTGTCTACACTGATTGAGTTCTAAACTGTAACTGTGTATACCTTTAACAGCTATAAAACAGCTGACTGCCTATAAATGCCTTTTTTTTTTTATATATATATATATACACATGCTGTAGAATGTTTATAATGACTTTAATAGCATGATGCATTTTAATAAATAAGTCTTATTTATGAGATTGGATAAATAAAATAGTAAATTACATAACTGACAGTTATCACATTTAAAAGACTGAAATGTTGAGCTGCCATTAAGCTTCTTTGTGTCTAATCTCTCTTTAATAGATTATTCCGGACAAGGTGTTGACCAGTTGCGGAAAGTCATTGACACCATTAAGTCTAATCCAGAGGACCGAAGAATCATTATGTGTGCTTGGAATCCTAAAGGTACTATAGAATACGCAGTACAGCGACTTTCTCCAATCGTGCAGAGTACCAAAACTAGTTCATAAGCACCTCTGTAATTTGTCTATAATACTTGTTTGGTGTTCTACAAGTGCAATATTGATTGTAAAGTTACCCGTCATGAAATGATAACATTCTGTTGCCTCACCATGGGATTTATTTTTGTTTATTTTGGGCGCACGTTGTCTACATACAGCATACTCAAGCTTGAACTGAGTCTTTCTCCTTTCTAGATTTGCCCATGATGGCTCTTCCACCCTGCCATGCTCTGTGCCAGTTCTATGTCTCTGATGGCGAGTTGTCATGCCAGTTATACCAGCGCTCAGGGGATATTGGTCTTGGTGTGCCTTTTAACATCGCCAGCTATGCCTTGTTGACGTACATGATAGCCCACATCACAGGGCTTAAGGTAACACACCAACTCCTAAACCCCAAGTGACCAGTCTAGCCAAAGCTGCTGCTAAACCACTGTTTGCGCTTTAGAAGAGGCTGTAATTGTTTTGATCAGTGTTATTAAAGATGAAGTGTTTTGTGACAAAGATTAAACGTTGATGATAAAGATCTCCTCTCTGCTATGGGGAGGGGCCTGTACTTGTGTTTGTTTAGTTTTCTCTCTTTCTGTGCAGCCTGGGGATTTTGTACATACTCTTGGTGATGCTCACATCTACCTCAATCATATCGAGCCTCTGAAAGTGCAGGTATGTTTCCTAAAACAAGAGGCACCCTAAGGTTCCTTCACAATTTGAGTTCTGTTTTTTTGTGTGGATTGTTTGGTGTTCACATTTTCCCTTTTTCCCCTTATAGCTTCAGAGAGAGCCTCGCCCTTTTCCCAAGCTGAAGATCCGTCGCACTGTGGAATGCATTGATGATTTCACAGCTGAGGATTTTGAGATTTGTGGCTATGATCCCTATCCCACCATCAAAATGCAAATGGCTGTTTAAACACCACAACCATAAACTTCTGTAATATAGTGAGGTGATGATTTTTATTTTTTTTGTCAGTGGAATCTGTAAATCTGTATATTTTATGCATTAAGCTTTTATGAAACATTTTATTGTTCTAAGTCTTTCTATTCTAAATTAATAAATACTTGTTTCAAGTCTTTTGCAAGTCTGTACTTTAGCAGAATACAGTTAGCACTAAGATGAACTTGTTCAAATGAGCAAGCAAACAAGCTAACATTTAAATGTTATATTTATTTGGAAAGTGTGGAAATTTTTGTAAGAGAGTTAAATTAAGTCCTGCTTATAGAAAAGTGCACTGTCATCCCAAATATGAAGGATTATGTCCTTTACTGCTACATCTGGATCATTAAGATTCTTTAAAATCACTGTAATTCATGTAGTGGAGGAAAAAATCCTTACTGAGTAAACTAAACAATCAAGTTTTAAGGCCGACTCTTTCTAATAATTGTTAATCTGCAGCTAATCAAAGATTGTATTAAGATCCTTGCTTCTCCAGAATGGATTTCCACACCTCTCCCTGAGGAAACTGATGTTTCTGCACTGACTCCTCCAACATTTCAGATGAATATCCAGGATCCTGAATGTGCACATGCAACAAACACATGCTTTAATAAGATACATACTAAATGCAAAGGTCAGTTACAAGGTGCCATACACGTTCCTATGCCAACATTTTCAGGCAAACAGTTAATACACATGAATCTTAAATATGGTGTGGAGGACAATTTTTGTTAATTGTTATATTTAAGTAAATTTTTTTTGGAAAGTTTTATTTAATGCTTATGTGCCATAACTTTGGCATGAGCCACATTTATTAATCATTTTCTCCCTACTGTTATATTCAGCAATTGTGAATTTTACCTTATGCAGGAAATCAAAACATCATTTGACCATATGAATGGTTCCTTCTTTTAAGTACAGCATTGTCTGTACAGTAAACAGAATGGTGTATGAATGCACAGGGAGACATTTACTAGCTCCACTTAAATCCACCAGCATTCTTATTGATGTCTTATGACTAAAAAATCACAGGCTCATACCAAATGGGCTGTAAGATGTTTTATTCAAGGACTTGGTGAAATATTTAAACCGCCCACATCAAAAGAGCTTCTGTACCGCAGCAGTAAACAAGTAAACTAACACGAAATCTGGATCAGAAGCATATTTCCCTCAAATGAATAGGACTGGGAATCAATGACCTGACTTCTAACTACTTACATTTAAAAGTCATTCAGAGACTCACCTTAGGAGGCATGTAGTGGGCGTTTCTGATTACGGTGGGGCTTTTAAAGTGCTCATGAAGGTGGTCCACATATTCACACATCCTTTAACACAACGTTAAAGTGTATTACAAACAGCACAAAGACAGAATACATCCAGTTAGGTTAGATCTGTAATATGGGTGATGTACACAATGACATGAAACATCAGCCTATATTATATGCTTCGTGCATAAAGAGCAGAATGCAATTCAAATTATGCCTGTAAGGAACCAATAGAAATTCAGGCCAGTTCTTTGTACTGTAAAAACAGAAGCTTTAAAGGAATACCACCGTCTGTAAAGTGTTTGCTGGGTTCTGTCCCTGTGTGCTTTGCCACGTTTTACTGAAATTCATCTAAGCTTACGACTGTGTTTGAGTACATGGCATTACACTTATGCTCTTCAGTCTTAAGTGTTTTTGTAAGTGTTCAATTTGCCCTTCAAACAGAATTCTGATACTTTCATTCTGAGTGGCTTGACGTGAAATGCTCTGTAATAGAGAACTCAGTGGTTGGTAATAAACACCAGAAGCCTGAAGAGCTTAATGCTTAAAAAAGACGATAGTTTATGATAATTTAGAGATACATTTTTGAAACCATTTGTGATGGAGATGTGCAGGATCAGTTGAGTGCAGGCTATGTAGTCCTTATAGACTACATGTTTCCTGTTTTACTGTCAACATGTAAAAGCTCGGGACGTGTAGGCTTACAGCTCATTTAGGACAGTAAATGTACATCTAATCTGAGATTTAGCTATGATGATCTCTGGTTACTGTAAAAACTTTTCAAAGGAGTGGCACAGTAGCGCTGTCGCCTCACAGCAAGAAGGGCCTGGGTTGGGGGTCCCACAGTCCAAAGGCATGCTGTCAGGTGAACTGGAGATGATATATTGTGCCTAGGTGTGAGTGTGAATGTGTAGGTCTGTCTGTTTTTCTGTCGGCCTTGCGATAGAGTGGTGGCCTATCCAGGACGCTTCTGCCTTAAATCTCATCCCCTCCCGTGACCCAGAAGGGTTAAGTGGTTTAGAAGATGAGTGAAAAACTTTGAGCAGTTTGTGGATCCCTTTTTCTACAATGTGATACTATGCACCAAAAACATACATAACATAATTCATGACCATTTTCCAATCTCTGGTTGTCCCCTAGAATTAAATAAGCTTCTTGTATTGCTGTACCACAGGGATGTACAGTATATACTGTATGTCAATGAGCTTGGTTTTAATTGGCTATTAGCTATTAGTGCCTCATTCAAAAAGCAGTCCAGCCTGAAACACTGCTCATAATTTCAGTGGACAAGGCTCAACTGCTATAGGCTAAATAGGTGTATACATATAATTAAGTTTTATTGCATCACAAGAACAATGAAAATGGGTTGATATGTAGTTCAGTTGGTCTGGGCAGCACTGCAATCTGAAACTTTGTGAAACATTTGATGTTCTGCCATATGGGCCCTTTAAGATACAGAGACAGTCCACTGTTTTTTGGCCTCGCATGAGTCTTTTAGTGACTCATTCTCACCTGTTATCCAGACTGGCAGACACTGAGATGTAGTCAAACAGAATTAGATGCTGAACAAGCTCACAAAGTCCCACTCCCCCGGCATGAGGGCACACCGGAACTGCAAATCATGAAGTTTATTATGAATTAAGGTAAGCATGCACACATTCCTACAGGAACATTTAACAGCAGCTATTCACAGCTCACTACGAACCACAAAACACAAGCACACACATGAACACAGAGCTTACCCTTGAATTTGGCAGCCATTAGTATGGTGGCGAGGTTCTCGTTAACACTGCCCACTCTACAGCTGTCGATCTGAACAAACTGTAGAGCGGAGGCCTGCAGAAACTGCTTAAACATCACCCGGTTATGACACTGAGGCACACAAATGGTCACAACGTCAGTCGTGATGAACCCACTTAAAGAGCACAATGGTTAGAGTATGCTGATTCACCTGTTCTCCTGTTGCAACTCCAATTCCCAAAGGTGCCAGAGCCTGAAACCCAAACACAGACAGCTGAAGCAGATAATTCAGCAGAAAATCTGATTTGCACAGCTTTCCCTGGATGTAGTCAGCCAAGATGTTCAGTGTCTGAAATGTGATTATTTTGTTTGGCACTGCAGCTACAGCCAAGGCCATTTCTTTCAATAACCAGCATAAGGCTTTGTTTAAGGACCCCCAGACTGTTGGTCAGTCTAGATACTGGTTAAAATATATTTGAAGACATCACTGATGTGATCATTATTAGATAAGACTTGCTTGTCATTATATAGACAGCATTAACTTGACTCCTCTATGTATATGAAATACACTGCCCAGTGTAACTGACCAATACAACCACTTCATGTGAAAGACCCCGAGAACTGACTTCAGGCACTTGTGTTTAACACCGCCACATACTGGCCCCAAGTTTAGGTATGATATTGTAATCTATAACTTTTACTAGCTATTACTTCTGGTTTAGCTAGTAACACATTTTCACCTCATGTAATTAGCATTTGGATTGCATCCACTTGCAGTTACACTTAGTCAAATGCATCTCCAGTTGGACTGAAACCCGATAGTTGTGTGGGATGCAATACGCAAATAGTCCATTATACTGCAACCAAGTGTTTATCTGTTCAGCTTCTATAGTCTGCAGTTTGTTTTGCACAGCAGTGTATGTCCAAACGGTTGGGACTTTGTTTCAGCTAGTCTCCAACCGTCAGTGTCCTCCATGATTTTCTTTCTCAATGACACTGCATGAGAAGAGCGTCTGTTGAATGTGTCTTGGAGAGATTGAAGCGTTTACACTGCTATAACATGACTCGCATAGTTATGTGCCTTGGCCTTATGCAGATGTAATCCTGACACTCAAGACGCATGAAGTGACAGAGTTCAATGTGTCATACAACACAAAATGCCTTATCAGCAAGTTTACTCAATGAAGTGGGAGGCAGGTGTATGGTGATTTAGGGATGCAGTTAGTTCCAAACTAAAGAATCACTCAGCACAAAACATCAGCATTTGAGGTAAGGCATAGGTCATATGAGTGAAGCATATGATGCTGAACACTTTCTCTTTGCTATGGTATACTGTCTCACATATGCTGACACACGCCGTACCTTGGATATAGCAGCATGGCCAAGGATGTCGTCAGGACAGGTGGGCTCCTCGATCCACAGGGGACGAAACTCTGCCAGCTTGGTTACCCATGTAATAGCCTCGGAGACGTCCCATCGCTGGTTGGCATCAATCATCTGACAGTAGAGATGCCAAATGTTACCTAACTTATCATCATTAAGGTTTGAATTAGTATAAAGCACTTTAGAGTTCAGCTGTAATGCTCAACTACATTACCAGAGTGTTCTCAGGACCAATCATCTTCCGAACGAGGCTGCATCTGCGGATGTCATCTTGTAGGTCTGCACCCACCTTCACTTTAAACTTGGTCCATCCTTCAGCCAGTGCAGCAGAACACAGCTACGCAAGCACACACACAGACACAGACACAGACACAGACACACAGACACAGACACACAGACACAGACACACAGACACAGACACACAGACACACACACAGACACAGACACAGACACAGACACAGACACACACACAGACACACACACAGACACAGACACAGACACAGACACACACACAGACACACACACACTTAACCTGAAATACTCAGATTTATGCAGCAGCTAGTTCCATACACCACAGACTGATTGGATGGTTCACTGTAAGCTATAGAATGTGATTTTTTTGGTAAACAGGTAAATAAACTAGGGGTGTAAAATTACACATATTTCACAATATGATATGTACTGTGGCTTCTGGACCATGATATGATACATTTATGGTACAGAAATGAAAAAGCAAAGACAGCATTCATTTATTCATGTATTAATTCATTCATTAATTTTATTTTATCAATAATTATTAAGACTAATTAACACACCTGGTGAAAGGATAACACAAATAAGTCATTTCCTTACTTGACATGAACATGAACATTGTATATAATATCATGTAGCAATACTACATACTGTATTATAGTAAACAGTATTACACCGTACTGTATCAGCTTATGGCTAAAGACACTATAAAGCACAGCTTTAGTTTCCAGTGTTGTACTTCAATAATGTTAAAAGCACAGTAATGCATTCCCAGCCCCCGCATTATCGAGACCTTGAATCAAACAATGCATATTGCGAATGGTTATACCCTACTTATGATGCAAATGAAGGACTGTAATAATGCTTCTTTAGGGCTACAGAACATCTCTCATATACATCCATCTTTATTCTTTGCACTGCCTTGATGCACATATACCTGTGTGAGCTGTTGATCCGAGTAGCCCAGCCAGGCACAGGACGTGGTGTAGGCAGGATAACCTTCCTTCAGCATCTGCTCCTCTACAAAGGCCACACAAGTTATATGCCATGAGGCCATCACTAGTGAATGTTAGTCATGTTAGTGTGCTGCTACTGTCCTTGTGGAAAGATGTCAGATTTAGTTCAATCTGAAAAATCTAATCTTACATTTTATTATTATTATTAGAGGATTATGTTATAATGATACTATCCTCCTCCTCATCATCATCAATTCTAATCACCAACATTATCTTTTACTGGGAGGTGTTCATCTCAAATGCCTAAATTATGGCTTCTGAAACTAATACCAATTATTCCATTTTGCATTTGTTTTTTTGCAATTCATTGTTGTTGTTCAATGGTATTATGAGTATCTCTGGCAGAATTACATAGCTAGTGAATTTGAGTCCCACTGAAAATGATTTGTCACTTCCAAAACATTTGGTTTCAGCAGTGTTATAATTTTGTTAGTGATATAAAATGGATTATTAAATCATTAATTTTAATACAATAAGCATCATTATAGGGTCACATAAAGCAAGAGGAAGTCTTCAACCCTGATTTAGGTCAGTTCCTTAGAATGATCCATGTAAGGTAAACTGGTGTCCTAAATAAATTCAGATCAGCCACTGTATAAACATTGCTGTTTAACTGTTCACCTCAAAATTTGGAACCCATCTGGCACCATTACACTCCACTGAGTCTGAATTCGTGATAAACATGAAAGCCTACATTCCTGAACGGATACAGGAAATGCTGGTATGACTCTTTTGGGTTGTTGTAAATGGCTTTCAGTGGAGCTTTTGTGCAAAACTGTACCTTGTAAACTGTAAACTGTTGATTTTCTACACTCATAAACACAATAGCAAAATAAGGACAACACAGAATGCCCTGGAAATGTTTACCACTGCTATGAACCTATTCACCAATTTCATATTCAGCTACTGGGTAGTCTGAAGTTTTCGTGTTGGACTAAATACATTTGCTGTATCATCTGTGTAATATCATTGTACGCTCTGCCTCAAACTGTTTGTGTGGGTGATGTTAAGTTTGTATTAGGTAGCTCTGTATATAAATGCAAATCAGAAAACCAGCTTCCTACCTCTCTGCTGCTTTCCCTCTTTGGCTCTCTCCAGTATATCTGTTTTCCAGAGAGACAGAGACAAAGACATTAGTAAGCTGATAGAGTGCATTGTTTGTAATGGCATACTAATACCGGTGAGCTCACCTAATGCCTCCTGTTCGGTAAGGGCATCAGTGATGTATCTGAAATCTATGCAGCGGATGAGCTGTTTGGGCTCCTGTGGTCACAAAAAAATTGTTCAAAACAAACCGTTTTCGGCTCTTTCCCTGTCACAGGCAAGGCAAGGCTCTCACATACTGAGAATGTCTAAAGACACCAAGATAAGATTATACGATCTTACCATGTCAACCAGGAGCTTCCAAAGCGGCTGTAGAGGATGAGAAACATTAGATGCATCAAACGTATGTTAATAGAGACCTATCAAAAATATCAGTCAGATTGGATCATTTCCATTGATCTAGTATGAAATGTTAAAACACAGAAACCGTTTATAGCTATAACTGCACATGACGTGGAGTTAACACTCAACACTCAATAACTCTGGCCCAAAAGCAATGAAGGCCATGTGTGTGTGTGTTTCACCTTGCCCTCTGCACGTGCCCACATGTCCCAGATAGCATTAAGAATGGCTGCAGTTGCCAGCTGGATGACTCCCTTCTCTGGGCCAATCTGTCAACAATTAAGTCAACAGTATAAAGGGTGGTAAGGCTGGGTCTACCTGTTCTAGAGACACACGGTAGTGCAATGTCTGCATTATTAAAGTATTCAAATCTAAAAAACATTTTAGAGAAATGAAAATGCTCCATTCCACAGAAAATAATACAGTGGTGGTGATAGGAGCCATTCCTCCAAACAGCTCCCTCACAGAAAGTTACTGGATGAAATTGTTCTGAATTGACTGCCAGATGCCTGATAGTTCTGAGAAACACTTTCGCCCTAAAATATTCAAAAAATACAAAACTGCACTTCAAATAGCATGGTAAATGTGTACAAGGGCCATAGAATGAAAAAATATTCATTCACATTGTCACAGGTCGATAAGGAGTTTTCAATACATAGATATGACATAACATAAACTTCAAAACTGCTGTCTCCACCATCAAATACAATCCCTGTAACAGTAACATAACAGTCCTGGCTCATTAATATTTATACCCTCAAAATTTACCAAGGCCAACAACGACAACAGAGCAAAAGCAAAAGCGGACTATGTGAAGAAATGTAATTCCAGGCTGTAAAGGGGGCATCGCTTTTCCAAGTCACTCAACTGTCAAACAACATGACTAATCTTTAAACAAGGCTGAAGTCTGGCTTCCTATTCTCATATAATATTCTGTTCCACCTTAAATGGTACTGTTTATTCAGATGCCTGATTGTAACTGTGGCATCATTTAAGGTGGAATTGAAAACTTGTGAAACAGCTTCCACATCTAAAACAAGGTCCTGGACAACTTTCACTCACTGTTATTAGTTTGTTCTGCACATTTCACTCCAGATAGTTTCTCAAACTTTGGATAATATCGGGCAGCTTCATTCAGGGTTCAGTACTGATGAGACAGATGACAGGAGCAGTTCCAGCTTAATTAGAAACCTGTAAGTAGCAGCAATGCTGTACAACATAAAATGCTGACTAAATTCATTTAATGGATCTTTGGATGGTGCTGAACAATCACAAAATGCTGTGTTCTGCATAGGAAAAGGCTGAAATGGAAAGAAACAGCAGTGTTGCATAAGAGTCATGTGGTGGGTTATGTACTTCTTCCTTTAGTAGAGCAGAATATTGGTTTCACAGTTTAAGCCTGAAAAGAAAACGGTATCAGATTGGTTTCAGTATCTGCAGATGCTCAAGGTTGTGATATCAGGCATCAGGATCCAATATGAGGGTAAGTGGTCTCAAGTAAGTGGTCTTAAACTGTTCACGTACCCATCTCATCTGACCATCACTCGTCAGAAGCCTGTAGAAGCCACTGAAGTCACTCACTATCTCCTCCAGGGTCTTTCCGATCACTAGTGTAGACAAGGCTTCTACAGCACATACAACTACAGAGAGAGAGAGAGAGAGAGAGAGAGAGAGAGAGAGAGAGAGAGAGAGAGAGAGAGAGAGAGAGAGAGAGACAGAGACACAGACAGACAGACAGAGAGAGAGAGAGAGAGAGAGAGAGAGAGAGAGAGAGAGAGACACAGAGACAGAGAGAGACACAGACACAGAGAGAGAGAGAGAGAGAGAGAGAGAGAGAGAGCGAGACAGAGAGAGACAGAGAGAGAGACAGAGAGAGCGAGACAGAGAGAGACAGAGACACAGACACAGAGAGAGAGAGAGAGAGACAGAGACAGAGAGAGACACACAGAGAGAGAGAAAGAGAGAGAGAGAGAGAGAGACAGACACACACACACACACACACACACACACAGAGAGAGAGAGAGAGAGAGAGACACAGACACACACAGAGAGAGAGAGAGAGAGAGAGAGAGAGAGAGAGAGAGAGAGAGAGAGAGAGAGAGAGAGAGAGAGAGAGAGAGAGAGAGAGACACACACACACACACAGAGAGAGAGAGAGAGAGAGAGAGAGAGAGAGAGAGAGACAGACACACACACACACAGAGAGAGAGAGAGAGAGAGAGAGAGAGAGAGAGAGACACAGACACACACACAGAGAGAGAGAGAGAGAGAGAGAGAGAGAGAGAGAGAGAGAGAGAGACAGAGACAGACACAGAGACAGAGAGAGAGAGAGAGAGAGAGAGAGAGAGAGAGAGAGACAGAGAGACAGAGAGAGAGATTAATTATATATATATATAATTCAAGTGTGTAGACACAAACTTATCCAAACCTGGTATCTAGTGCTTTAATCCTGGTCCTGGAGTACTCAACTAATATTCAGATACCGCTGAAGACCCCCAGGCCCTGGATCTGCTGCCTTAAACTACAGCTAACCTCAGCAGTAGGGTAGATCATCCCAGACCAAGACACCCCCATGATAGATGCTTGAACATTTCTGTGAGGGCTTGACTGCGTTCAGTGAGGTCATTAGTGAGGTCAGGTACTTATGTTGGATGATTGGTTCTGGATCATGAGCTCCACTCTAACTCTGGGAACACACTTTCCAGAGCCAGTTAAAAGTCCAGGCTTAAACTAAAAGGGACACTGCAGTTCAGTCCAGCACTAGTCTTAATTCAACAGTCAACGTCTCTGGGCGTGTGAGCCACGAGGTGGCGCGTTTTCACAACCACCAATGCCAAAAGAGGATCAGTGTGGACTGTTCCGCCCACTGCCGGAGCAAACCACAACACTCTCAGGGTGAGAGACACTCGGGACCTGCGGGGTTAGTAATAAATACCACTAGTTAACATTTCAAACACTCACCGATTTCTGTGCCTCTCCCTACAGTGAACGTGATCCCGTAGCCCCTCAGCCCATCATCGGTTTCAATAACAACATAAGCCACGGAGTAGTCCGGGTCGGAGTGCTGTGGAGCAGGCAGTCACATGATTACAGTGTGCAGCAGTTCGACACCTTCACTCACTGCCATCGACCAACAACCCGGGCTCGTTCATCAGGAACAGTGAACCCGGGTAATGTGCAGAGCTGGACGTGTATTAGCTGAGTGTGAAACTGAAACTAGTTCACTGATCTGTCTCTCTGCAGTGGGCTAATCCCCCCACTGCTGTGGTCTGCTCACCATCGCATCTGACCCATGCTGCTCCAGAGACGTGGGGAACCTCACATCGCTCACTCTCACTGCAGAAATCTTACCCTTTACCATTTTGCCTTTCGTCCACAATTTAGCTGAGAGGGAAGTAGCTCCTGTGTCTTTATGACTGTGGAGGCGGGGCCCAGCTTGGAGTTTACTAACTCAGCCTATCAGAAGAGAGAACGGTAAAGGGGAAATCCACCCAAAGTTTAAATTTCGGCACTGTTCAGTCGCCGGGAACAGGTTCCTTCGGGGTGTGAGATGGCAGGTCGAAGATGAGTTACAGATGGGAATAAGGGGTCCCAATGTCGACAACACATGCGTGAAATGTGTCTCTACAAAGCAAAGCATGTGTCTTTTAAAGAGGACCTATGATACTCATTTGGGGTCTACTAGAGTAGACTGGCATGCTTCAGTGCTCCCAAAACTGTACCCCTGTGGTCACCCACTGTCTAAAACCCTCTGTTAGGGGCTCTGATTGGTCAGATCCTCTGCTCCGTTCTGATTGGCCAGAGTGGCATCCGGCTGTGGTTGTTCTTTCAACCGTTTGAGTCTAAACCTGATAATCAGGTAGAACACGTTGGAAGTCCTGTTCACCCTCGCCAGCTAGACTGGAGCATTTCAGAGTGGTAAGCTTTTACTGTTTAGTTCTCTGTGTCCGTGTGAAGATGTGCCAAGCCTGCCAAAAGGCGGCCAATAAGGAATGTGTTACGAGATGACATCATTGTGTAACTAAGCAAAAAGCTCATCCCGAAACTATCCTATCGCCACCACAACAAACAATTGCCAAGACTCTAGTTTCTCTAGGACAGAGCATTTCACACTAAACTGCTTGGTGGATTTTTGAAGTGATTTAACAAAAAGTGGTTTGGCTAAATCCTGAACCTAAATGTAGTCAATCAGCCAAGACACATTTGGTGTTTGAGACGGCATGTTTAGTTTAGTTTTGCTGAAAAGCTATGTGAGGATAATACATTTGAAGTCTAACAATTCTGACAAATTTACTTGTTACCTACTTTAGTGTCACAGCATATCAGTATAAAACTAAAGAAATACACTCCATAAACTAACACGTGTTGGCTGATAAACTGCACTTACTGAAAAAGTGTGTAAATTACAATTAGTCAAAAATAAATAAATAAATAGATTAATTAATAATAATTATTAAAAACGTTATATGCCTGTATGCCCTTTTGGCAAGTATCCCTTAAACCAAATCATGTTACAGTGTTGTGTTGTGGAAGTGTTTTGTGGGTTAAATTGAAAGTTGGTTTCTGTTTTTTAAACAGTAATTATGGTGTTCAGATTTGGTGCCCCTTTCTACTGCTGTGCTTATATATTGTCTATGATGTGTGCATGATAAGATTACACTGATTACACTGTAGAATCTATTTAAAAAAGTGTACACCAGGGGAGCAAATGACACAGTACATAATTCCAACACTTCTGCATTAAAAATAATACATAAATAAAAAAATAATAACATTAAAAGAATGCAAACTGTCTGAAGGCCTCCTCTGATACTGGTAAAAAACTATGGTTGTTCTATATGAAAACTTAAATTTAATACTTAAAATGTGTTTCTCTAGCATCATTCAGCCTAATCACTATCTTAGAATCTATAGTTAGAAAAGAACTGAAAAGCTGTTGATATAAAACTCACAATAAAAACTGTTGGGCAGTTGTTGTCTATAAATAGTCTATAAATAGGTCCCAATATCCGCACATCCCAAAAATGATACAGAATCACTCTGTTTTGGCAGGTGAGTGATTCAGAGAGGCAGTAAGTCACACACAGTCTGATGCAAACGAAACTAAACTGACTATTTAAGTCTATGCCATTATCAACGACTGGATAAACAATAAAAGTCCTTGTACACACATATACTGTGGGTAATACACTTGCAGTACAGAAGTACACAACAGGGCTTTTACTTAAAATATTATATATTTTAAAGATGTACATTCATTTTTTTGTTACAGTTTACACTAGGGATTATTCAGCAAACTGTAATTTCACAAATAACATAATAAACATAACATAGGGAACCAACCTGTCATGTACCATATTCATACCATATTTGTAAAATATTCATGAACACGTTCTAAGAGTTCTGCATAGTAGCCACATTGGCATTTCCTCAGAATTGTCAGGGAACGCAAGCTACTGGCAGAACATTTTCTGGATCTTCAGTAAGTTTTCTACAGTCCACATCAGCTATTTAGTTATTTGCTTGGACGTGGCACATGCTGATTAGTTGGCTTTAAAATTATCATATGTTACATGAGAGTACAACCACGAGAAGAACAGGCAAGCAGGTATTGAGGGTCCTGCAGGGTAAAACCAAAGCTTACTAGAGAATTCAGACAGCTAGTGCTGTGCTAGGGTACAGAGCTAAAATAACTGTGTAGGGCCTTTAGCCTTTAACAGAAGCAACAGACAAGCAGAGGACATTCATATTTTTCAGTTCTGTTAGCAACGCTGAAGCTGAAAAGCATGAAGGGTAGCAATGATTAGTACAGGATATACAAAATTCCCTGACAGAGTGACCAGCACTTCGTCTGCAGGGGAAAAATTCTGCTATGAAATGTGCCAAAATAGTCATGTGTATTCTCACTTAAAAACAGTCATTGGCTTTTCAACCAGTGGAGTCAAACCAGTCCACTGACTCTGTTAAAATACCAGCAGCAACCACTGAAGATGAAGCTGTCCCTGAATTGAGCATGTAAGCGATGTCCCAGTCTTTCACTGACACAGGTTAAACAATGGTCATTCTGAATGGCTTCATAATGCTGCAGTTAAGAATGATTCCCGTAGATGATGCTTTCTGTTGGCTAGAGTTGTTGAGATTGAGCAATGTTATACATCCATCCTATTGTCTTTTTTTTGGTTTAGTGTTAAATCAATACTCCAACATATTTCAGCCTCATCTCCATCTGCTGGAGCTTAATAATAAATACAATGCCTTGTACATAGACAAGCATTGACTGACTAACTCAATTCTAACAGACGTTTTTGGGCAGTTGCTGGATTCCATACACAAACATTTGACATATGTGTGTATATGTCAACCCTCTTTCCAAAACGCTGGGGACGCTGTGCTAAATGTAAATAAAGCAGAATGAAATGGTGTGCAAAATAGTAAAGACAAAATATCAAATGTCAAAACTGTTATTATTTTTTAAATTATAGCCCATTTTGAATTTGATGCAGGCAGCACATTTAAAAAAGTAGTGCTTAAATTGAAGAATAACATCTCAACATCATAAAACAAGTAACTTTAAAGATTACATTGTGTACTTTTTTTGGACATTGGGTTGTGTATGAATGTAAACCTCTACACATACTACCACTACACATTAACAATAAGGTCTTAGATGGAATATGTCTTACCAAAGCAGTTCTTCTGAAGGTTCAATTTTAGAAGACTGTGGAAACTCCTCCTACATACTACAAACTAGTCCCCTCTTGTGTAAAGGAAAACCATTAAGATTTATATCTTCATTTACTAACACCTTTGAGTGAGGAAGGCCTAAAATATTAATACATGTATAACAGAAATGTGTACAAATGTAATCCAGCAACTGCTCATTGGCTTCTGTCATTCGTGACTTTCTTTTCCACAGGGAACAGTGTTCTTTGGAAACCCACTGTACTCTACAAATGCAGTTAGAAAATGAGGCTGACACCAGAGGACAGTCTGTGTTTTAGAGCTCTTCTTCAGGCTGGTATTGCGGCTCTGTTGCAGTAAAGTAGTCCTCTAAAAATCCCTTTATGTAGTCAAACGTGGGCCTTTCGTCCGGCTCTTTCCTCCAACACTGCAGCATCAGCTCGTGTAGAGAAGCTGGACAGGCTGGAGGACACGGCATACGATACCCACGATCCACTTGTTCCAACACCTCTCGATTCACCATGCCTGAGAGAGGGAGAGAGAGACAGACAGTAGGAAAGTGAGACAGGGGGACAATGGATTAAAGATGGAAAGCAGGAGTGAAAGAAATGGTTGTTTTGAGCTTTGTTTTGTTTTAATCTGAGTGTTTTACTGTGTGACAAAGCGCAAGAGCAGATGTAGTTTGTGGAAGTGTATATGTGTGCGAGAGAAAAAGAGGGACAGAGGGAGAAATATGGATAAAAACTAATAGTCACATTCAATCTGACAACAGCAGACAGATGGGCTCAACTAATCTACTAAAGAAAAAGAGGGTGATGGAGTGTGTGTGCGTGTGTGTGTGTGTGAGAGAGAGAGAGAAACGATGGAGTCAGCTGGTAGGGGTCAGGTGTTGTGACCTTTGTGCAACGCGCACATACACACACACACATACACACTCAAATTAGCATGATGGTTATTCCCTTTTAGAAGCATTTCTAATGCAACTATTTGGTTTATGGGGGCTTCAGCCCATAAGGTCTTTCTATGGACCTCCATTATGAAATAATCTCAAGCTCAAGTCATTCTTTTTTGGTCATCTCAAGGTAAAAAATATTATAGAGGACATGTGTGACAATAATGGTTTGTTAACTCTTCAAGACTGTCAGATGCTTTTTAACCTCTCAACTTCGTCATACATTGTTAATTTACAATTTCGCTCTGTACTCCGGGCCTACGGAGTTCTGGGGCAGCATGGTAGACTTAAAAATGGCCTTTGGACAATCTACAGGGCAGAGTTTTGCTTATATATAATATTTTAGCAGACAGGCTTTGAAAATCTTCATTATTAAAGTTTCTATGTCACAAAACAACACCTACAATATCTTAGCTACTTTATATGTATCACTCACCTGGGTAAGGGACTCTCCCCTTGGTGACGAGTTCGGTGAGCAGAATACCAAAAGACCATACATCAGATTTAATACTGAATCTGCCATAGAGTGCAGCCTCAGGAGCCGTCCATTTAATAGGGAACTTAGCACCTAGACAGTGTGAAACAACACAGGAGACACCACATACAGAGAACAGGAGAGTCTTTCATTAATTCAGAACACTAAAACACCGTTGTAAAATACTCAATAGAAGCAAATCAACAGACTGAAGCCTGTATTAATGCAGCAAGAAATATTTTAGAGTAAATCTCCTGATGAGCTCATTTACTTCTCCTAGAAGTGCAGTTTGACACCAGTATTAGATTTTCTTCTGTTTCTGACTTTTTTCACTTGGATAAGAATATGAACTCTTGTGTCTGAATCATCTCAACCCAAGTAGAAATGGAAACACCCTGGTATCTAGATATCACCAAGCAAGATCTCCATTTGGTAAGAACTTAAGAAATTATCATTCCTGGTGGAATGGATGGGAACAATGTGACTGTAGGTCTTCTACAAAACCAAAATACACCATTGACTGCAAATACAAGTGATAGTGTGAACCAGTGCGTTTCAGGAAAATGGCATTGGCTCGATTTGAGGACTCTGACATAGTCACTGTGCTACCTGGCTAAACAGCTGCTAGCATGTCTGTTGTAAGGTTCAATGTCCAAACAATAATGGTGGTCAGAAAAATATTGCAGGAGTTAGCTGCAATTGCTACTAAACATGCTGCTAAAAATAAAACTTCACTCTTTACTCATTTGAATAGTTTTGACATTTATGGCCTGAACTGAAGGCCTAGCTTTAATAGTCTTAGTTTACCACTGCTCTTTGCCATATCACATATCTCTTCTATCAGTCATTCAGTGTCAAAGTTCACCAGAATTTCTCAAAGTCTGCTTCCACAGACTCTGATTTTTTTTCTGAGGGGTGCTCAGGAGAAAGTATTCAGAGATAAGTAATCCCTCTTTAATACAACGAAGAGATCTGCTTTATTTCTTTTGTAAATTCTTAAGCAAACCATTTCCATTAAAAACTACTGTATTACTGTTGACATTGTTCCTTTTAGGTCTGTGTTTTATCATTATTATTAATCACTAAAACATTATTTACTAGACTCTTATTGAACAGTATTCTTATCATACTGTATTTGTTTATTCTTATAAAATGCTCTTCTAATCCACTCAACTGGCTATGTTTCAGGACAGACCTAATATTGTGAGACTGTGAGAAAGACACATGTTGTGTTTGTGTGTCTAAACAGCTGTTCTGTGTGTGCCAACTCTAGACTAATGCTCCAAGAACAGCTGGATTAACCCCTCTATTGGCCCACATCACTCCTTTTAAATGGTCTCCCTTCACTCTCAATGCATGTTGTCAAAACATCTATACCTGCCTTGTTATATGTGGCTAGGTATGTGCATTCTGCCTAATTCTGAGCAGTGTAATGGGAGTGAGGAAAATTCAAAATTAAGCACATCTTTCCATTTTTTTTTGGAAAGATTTCAATTAATCATGAGTTTAATTTGAAAAACTTAAACTTAACTGCCCCATGTTTTCATGTCACTACACACATAGAGTTTTAGTTCATAGGCAGTATAGGCAGTAGGCAGGGTTTTTGGCCACAGCCCTGCATTTTACAGCAGGAAGTGAGAATGCAGCTCTGTCCCTCATGACCACATGGTGAACAGATCCTTTGTTCTGAAGTAAATGTGTCTACAAATCTGTGTAACATTATGAATTGTGGCTAATGAAACACATTTTGCTTGTTTTAGTTTAAATATGGTTTTATGGATTATTGACGTACAGGTGCAGTTCAAAGCTGTGGAATGTATTTTGTGTCACCCACAAAATTAGCTAAAATAGTCACCACCGGAACAGTCACTACCAAAATGTGTGGTTGTACCAAAGCCTTTGTTAACATTACTGCAAAGTAGTAACGTTACAGCATAGCCACTCCCTAAACAAAAGAATAACTCCTACTGAGTCCTACTGACTTACTACTATCCAAAACAATAGAGAATGTTTACAACAGCAGTGTACAGTGAATAAGTGAATGATGCTTCATATTAATCTTTGTGCATTAAGTTTATTGTTATATCAATGGAATCTGTAAATCATGTTCATAATTGCATTTGTGATGCTCATAATACAATGGTTAGGTTTTTAATGCTACAGGTACTAAAGGTAAATTTATTTATTACCTTCCCCCCTTTAATAATGGAACCTCATACTTTTGTGTAGACTGAAAGAATGCAACTATAACTAAACACTTCTGTGTTTCCCCTGACATCTGATTTCTTCCTGCTAAAAGAGAGTTTGCCTGCGGCAGATTTACACAGACTGTGAACTTAATATGACTTTGGCTTGTGGAGTACCTGGCTACATGCAGTCGGAGGAGCTTGGCCCCCAGAGATGACTGCACATAAATCCATTAGAAAAGAATGAAGGTGAGTAAAAACTGAGTTAAATCAACAAAGGAATAGAATGGAAAAATGGATAGAAAACAAGAGCACAAAAGAAAGCGACAGATAAAAATAAAAAACAAGTTAAATAGCCCCACAGACAGACAGACTGGCTTACCCTGTCTCGCTGTGTATTCGTTATCTTCAATGAGTCTGGCCAAGCCAAAATCTGCTATCTTGCACACCATGTTGTCAGTGACCAGGATGTTGGCGGCACGCAGGTCTCTGTGGATATAGTTCATCCTCTCGATAAACGCCATGCCATCAGAGATCTGTTCCGAAACAATACACAGGTATCTAATAAAGTCTGTGATGAGGCAAATCATTTTCTAAACTCATTGTTTATACAGTGGAATGACACTGTAGGGTCTAATAAACTTCCTAATAACACTGCCGAGAGATTTTAACCTGGGGCCCATTAGTCAAATCACGTGGAAATGTTCTTATTAACATGCAAATATCAGGGTATAGTTACAGAATATTTGCTACACAGCTCTACTGAGGGGTCAGTGCACAAGTCCAGTATTTAAAAGTGTAGAATCACTGTCTATATTAATCATTACATCATGGGAAAAAATTTCCTTTTATAAGTAAATGAAAGTGATGTTGTACATAAACATCGTTTTAAACTTTCAAACTGTAACACTCCCACCTTAGTCCTTCTGGTCCCTGTATGCAAAATAAGCTGCAAAAACATTTTTAAATTCATAATTTCTGTGATGTCAGAGGAACCAACTCATTTACTTATATCAACCTATTTGGCCTACAGTACTTTAACCTCACCATTCACACAAAAGAGTGATTGAGCTCTGAGTGTGGCAGCCTATCGCTAGTTTATAAGAAGTATAACCTTATAAATAAGGAAATATTAATATTTAGTTTCCAGACAGACAAACACAGCTGCAGGTGATTCTAAAAAGACTTGTTGGACTAGTTGGACAGCACAGAGAGCGAACTTACAATAATATTTAATATAATTAATTTCTTGTTCATTTTATTGTTTTTTATTTTATTTCTTTTAATGAGCCTTTTATATTGTTAATTTTTGAAATAAAGAAAAAGTCAGAAGTGCAGACCGAATGTGTCGAATACATCTTTCACAATACATATCCAAGATAAAAAGGTAAAATATTACTCCAATAAAAGTTTTTCCATTAGACCCCCACTTCAGTGAAAGTACTAAAGTACTCGCTTTCAAATGTTTCCTTAAGTACAGAAAGTAAAAGTATTTTTTTATTATGTCTCTAAATGATTTATTATGTCTCTAAATGATTTATTATGTCTCTAAGTCCTGTTATCATTTTATAATGAATCGCCTCATTTCAGTTGGAAAGACTATATTGTCTTGCTCAGCCCACCAGTCTTTTAATAGAAGGTCACTGATTAGTCTGACACGCATATCTATTACAGTTATCATAAGCACAAAACACTGAAGGCAAACTATTTTCATTAGTTAGAACTATGCTCTGGTCAAAACAAGCTCAAAACAGTGTGCGCTTTATCCTGATTGGTTGTCTTGCTTAACGCTTCTTTCATTTTGACATGCCCACATAAAAGCCAAAAGGAATGACCGATTTGGCCATAATATAATGTAACATGCATCATAAAAATGACTAAAATGTACATATATGTACAAAATACAATAAAATGCTATAATCAATTTCTGGCTTTTAATAAAGCAGAACTCTTGATATGACAAGTGATTCCAAACTCTTAAAAAGACATGTAAATGTTCTTACACTTACTTCTACTCTTATTACGAGTATTACTACTGCCACTGGAACTACTAGTATTAATAACAGCAACAGCTAGTGGTGTGGACTCACAGTGATTTTTGAGTCTTACCTGTGCTGCCATGTCCACTAGCTGAGGAAGTTTTAAGAGCTTCCCTTCCCCCTCTTTGAGGAAGTCCAGAAGACTGCCTGCGAAACCAAAAATGCTGACTGATCAAACTGAAACTAATGAACAAACTAAATAAATAAATAGATAAATAAATGAAGCACACAACAAAAGAAGGACAAAGTCTCATAAACAGAACTGACACAGTTTTGGAATCATTTCAAATTCTCCAAGAGGCATAACTTTAAGAGCCTGTCAAAGCTCTCCAGCTGTTCGGATACTCCTGGGAACTTTTTGGCATTAAAGGTTTTTTGCATGCATAATCAGTAGTATGGTTTGCAAAAATCTCTGTCTGTTAGCATTACTGCAATACTGCGGTCATGTAATGCCAACTGTGCAGTTGAGCTCATTACCACCATCACCTCCATTTTTCTTTTTTTTTTTTTTAGCTAGTGAAAGTTGATTCACCATCATAAATTAACCGTGGTATCAATTTACTTCTTTAAGAACAGCTCTCTGATAGTCAGCTGAAGAAGACTAGTCTGTAATGTTAGCTGATTTGTCCAGAAGACTACATGTTATCTACTGTGCCTTTTTGTGAACATGATGTGGCTTTAATTTAACAAGGTAATCAGTCACTGAGGGCCGGTATCTTGTTGCTCCAGACTTTTAAAAAGTGCTTGAAAACACTGAAAACACTCTTTATGAGTGCTGCCTTGACAACCAAGGTCTTTTACTGTGAGATTTGGCTTTTGTTGTGCTGTTTGCTGTGAATGAAAAGTACAGATTAGCCTTTATTTACACATAAAAACAACAGAAATGCCTTACTGAGCATGGAAACATTATTAATTAGATATTTTGTATTATTTGTGCTTGTGCCTTATTACTGAGGCATAGGTATTAGAGCAGATCTTTGGGGCTGCCCTCTAGAAGTCGACCAGTCGAATCGTCAGCCAGAGACCCTTTAAGTCAACTCAGAACCTTCAAGTCGACTGACAACAGTGACTCGTTAAAGAGATTAAGGCTTACAAGAATGCACAATATCTTTAAAAATTTAAAAAGACATTTGAATAATTATTAAAGGGGAATAATAAATATATATTTAAGTTCTAGCTGGGGTATGACGCATGCTTGCTAAAAAATTTAATCCACATGACAGCGACGGTTCACCGTTGAAGGAAGCTAAAGCTGTGAAGCTGAAAAACACGAGGGGAACGATGTCTCAGAAAAAGTCTGGAGGTTTTGAAGAAGAGAATCTGGACAAATGAAACCTAATTCTGATTGTCATTTAGTCAGACATCCAACACTGCTTCAAACGAGTGAGCTGACCTTCGTTTTAAACATAACGGCTGTTTGCGGTGAAGGAGAAACGGACCAAAGACGTTTGTTTTATATGTGCTGCTGCACGACACTATATCCTGTAATTAAATCAGGCTCCAGTTCAGATCGATCATCATACGCCCCGTCTCTTTTAGTTCAGAAATATGCTCCTGTGACTCTGCTGACTTTCTAAATGAGGACATCAGATCTGAATCGTATGCAAATTGATTTACTGATTACTAGATCATGTACATGGAGAAAAAACATGAACGAATAGTCGTCGGCCAGGACGGGCGAATCCGATTCCACTGGCAAAATTCTGAGTCGGGTACAGCCCTACAGATCTTTGTCTTTGTGTGTTAGGGTCATGTGTATGGTTGTATGTGAATGTGTGAGAGATGCCACACCTTTGCTCATGTACTCTGTCACTATGTAAATCGGTTCCTGGGACACTACTGCATAGAGCTGCACCAGTTTGTCATGTCGAAGTTTCTTCATGATTTGAGCTTCCTGAAGGAAAGCTTCTGGAGACATGGTGCCAGGCTTCAGCGTCTTCACCGCTACTTTAGTACTGCCCTTCCATGTGCCTGAGCCAAAGACAGAAAACAGACATGACAGTTACATGGAAACAGAAACAGATTTAAAACGAACTAAAATCGCCATCACTGAAACAGTCGTTACAGACACTGAACTGCTAACAGTAATTACAAAAGCAATGCAGAGTTACTGGAGATCCTGTACCTATAAGCCAAAACAACATGACAATCTAACCTATGAACCTAAATGAATAAAGTTTATATAACTCAAAGGTATATGCAGAGGACTGAGGGGAAATTCCACAGAAATTCAGATTAGGTGCTTTAATTAGTGCTACTAGGTATCTAAAAATACCTCTTGGTGTGTTGTTCATGATATTAAAATCTATTGTCTTTATTTTAAGTTTGTTATTAATATAAAAAACATTTTACCATGCATTTACAAAGCCACTAACAAATACAGCATGCTTTGCCTTCTCAGGCGCTCCTTTTATTAGAAACTGTCCAATGTATTTTTTTACTGAGTCTGATGTTCATTATATATAGGTATTAATCTTACCCATCCAGACTTCTCCAAAGCAGCCCTGGCCCAATTTAACCTCCAGAGAGAGTGATTCTCTGGATATCTCCCATGCATCTTTAGCTAAACCCTGTGTGTGTGGCCGCACTGTCGGACACACTCCTGTCAACCTGTGACACAGACCATCTGCATGGGCTACAGAAGGAGAGAGAGAGAAAGGCAGAAAGTTAGCTGATTTAGCTGATTACAGATTTGATATCACTGTGCTGCCATACATTACACTAGCAGAATCATAATCTTTCACAAGGAATTCACACATCTCCCACATGTACATACTAAACAGACCAGACAAGCACCCAGATAACAAGTATTTAACTGAGATAAAAAATACAATAATAAGCAATAAACATAATCAAAATAAGAGTGATAAAGATCCAGCAACTGAGCCAAAGAGATGAATGTCTGCACTTACACGACCTCTGTCATCTGCATTTGTTATCTTTTTTACTCCCACCTGAGAAAAGTTTTTACCTGGTCTAGCCAGATTGCGTCTTCAATGCCAGTGCATCCTTAATATTTAAGTCTTCTTTTTTTATACTGTGGCCAAATGCATACAGACACTCTCTGAATTATTGAGTTGGTGTTACAGCTATACCCTCTGCCAAAAATCCACCACAGTCACATACTCTCTATAGACGAAACTGGCAGTAGAATAGGTCATACTGAGGGACTCTGTGACTTTAATGCCTTGCTTGGTATAAGTCAGTTTGTGAATTTCTGCTCTGCTTGACTTGACACCGGTCAACCTTAAGTATTGTTATTGTGAAATGGAAGCATTTATGAGCAACAACAGCTCAGGTCAGTGTATGGGACTGAACGGGATGTTCCACATACTTTTGGCCATATTGTTACTGTTAAATACTCTGTGCTGTCACCACGACCTGCTGCAAGTTTATGAGATACTTTAGAACTGTGTTTCTGGGTTAGTGACATAATAAGCACTTGCAGATAACACTACCAGACACACTACCTCACTCTCAAGCCACACGTCCAGAGGCAGGGAAAATGTGGGTTAGGTTAAAAGTAATTATCTGAATCAGGGCCATTGTTTATTGTTTGCACTTTAAACAATAGAAATATTGAGATACTGTAAAAATATAATATATATAATATTAACATACAAACTGTAGCTATAGGCACCCACAACAAAGGGCAGTTTTAAGGAAGTGTCCTAAGCCAAAGGAGTGATTTCTATTACATAATTGTTTTTAATGCAGTGCCGCCTGAGGGCCACAAGACCTCCTTCATGCAGTATTGGTTTTGGGCCTTGTCCATTCAAACAGAGATTTCTCCAGAATCTATAAAGTAATGTTTTATTATTATTATTTCATGTAATTTACAATGAATCTATAGCTGGAAGAGGACACGATTCTTTTTAGGTTAAGATTATTTTAGCCCCAGGATCAGAGAGGATGCGTAAAGATAAATAAGGTGGATCACAGATGAATATTTGCAATAGATGGTAACATTTTTGAGTCAATATATTGTCTCCAAAACTACAATTACATGACTACACTACGCCAACAAAGAATTTAAAAGGCATGCCAGCAAAAAGACTTTTCTTTCATGTAACCACAAATGTAAGCGCCTGGAATTTGCCAGATGCTGAAACTGGAACCAGGTTCTGTGAGACAAAAATAGAGCAAACAAACACTCAAGGTGGATTCGGGACAGAAGGAATGATGGTTATACAGGACAAAAACACATCCCCTCTTTTATGTAAGGTGGAGGATATGTGCATGGTGCCCTGAGACCTAATTAGGATGAGTGGCATCAAGGACTCCATCAACTACGATGAAAATCTGCCAACCTCTGCACAACGACTACAACTGAGCATTGATCTAATACTTATGTACAAATCACAAATCACTGAAATCCTTTAATGAACACAGAATCAAGCTTTTGACACTCTAGTCCCCTAGGGCTGGAGTGTGTTGAAGAAGACAGTCTATAAGAGAGGACTTATAGACGATATGAAGGAATTCTATATTGAGGCTGTGTTGAGTTTGATAAGGCTTTCGACAGAGGGTGCATTTACCTGTGTAGTGTTTGATAAGGCTTTCGATAGAGGGTGCATTTACCTGTGTAGTGTTTGATAAGGCATTAGAGAGAGGGTGCATTTACCTTTGTAGTGTTGGACAAGGCATTAGAGAGAGGGTGCATTTACCTGTGTAGTGTTTGATAAGGCATTAGAGAGAGGGTGCATTTACCTGTGTCATGTTTGATAAGGCATTAGAGAGAGGGTGCATTTACCTGTGTAGTGCTGGACAAGGCTTTAGAGAGAGGGTGCATTTACCTGTGTTGTGTTTGATAAGGCATTAGAGAGAGGGTGCATTTACCTGTGTCATGTCTGATAAGGCATTAGAGAGAGGGTGCATTTACCTGTGTAGTGTTTGATAAGGCATTAGAGAGAGGGTGCATTTACCTGTGTAGTGTTTGATAAGGCATTAGAGAGAGGGTGCATTTACCTGTGTCATGTCTGATAAGGCATTAGAGAGAGGGTGCATTTACCTGTGTAGTGTTTGATAAGGCATTAGAGAGAGGGTGCATTTACCTGTGTAGTGTTTGATAAGGCATTAGAGAGAGGGTGCATTTACCTGTGTCATGTCTGATAAGGCATTAGAGACAGGGTGCATTTACCTGTGTAGTGTTTGATAAGGCATTAGAGAGAGGGTGCATTTACCTGTGTAGTGTTTGATAAGGCATTAGAGAGAGGGTGCATTTACCTGTGTCATGTCTGATAAGGCATTAGAGACAGGGTGCATTTACCTGTGTACTGTCTGATAAGGCATTAGAGAGAGGGTGCATTTACCTGTGTAGTGTTTGATAAGGCATTAGAGAGAGGGTGCATTTACCTGTGTCATGTCTGATAAGGCATTAGAGACAGGGTGCATTTACCTGTGTAGTGTTTGATAAGGCATTAGAGAGAGGGTGCATTTACCTGTGTAGTGTTTGATAAGGCATTAGAGAGAGGGTGCATTTACCTGTGTAGTGTTTGATAAGGCATTAGAGAGAGGGTGCATTTACCTGTGTCATGTCTGATAAGGCATTAGAGAGAGGGTGCATTTACCTGTGTCATGTCTGATAAGGCATTAGAGAGAGGGTGCATTTACCTGTGTAGTGTTTGATAAGGCTTTGGAGTGTACTGAACTGAGCGCGTGTAGTGATGTAATATCCTCCACTGTCCAGCGTCCGGACTTTATAGTGTTTCACATTTTCTCCTTTATCCTCTTCCCAGTCACGAATGGATAAAGAGTATGCACCTGGAAGAGGAAAGAAACAAAAATCAGACATTAGTTATTTAGAACTCTTCTATACATACACCATTTATTCACTCACCTTTAGTGGTCTCACTCTCCCTCATTAGAAAGGTGCCCCTCTGGATACCGGGCTGAAGAAGAAGTCTTTCGGCATCTTTACGCCCCATCTTACCAAAGTACCACCTAACACACACACACACACACACACACACAAACACACACACAAAAACACACACAAGCATTCAAAAATAAGGCATTCAAATATTAAATATATAACTGTTTCAAAATAACAGGACTGAATGCAAACTAAACCTTTACTATTAGAAGTGAATAATGCTGTTTTACTATACTACTCATATGTAATAATAATAATAATAATAATAATATATAAACGAGAAACCACAGAGTTTTTTATAAAGGGCCAAAAAATCAAATTTGACCAAATATTATCAGTACGATTCTCCCTTTCTGTTCTACCTTGGTGCAGCAGTTAAATTCTAGAGCCTGCTACACAATTTGTAGTGGAATGGAAAAACAGGCGAATAAGAACCTGACTTTGTGCAGTCAGGAGGTAAGGAAACCTGTATTTTGCACAGGTTATCACACTTGCATAGATTTAAAACCTACGTTAACAAACATATCATTAATGTCAAGAGGCTCTGCGGTGTTAAAGGTTCCACAGGACAATAAAAAAAGAAAACAAATTACAGTCATTCTGGAGAACCTTGGTAACGAGAACCCCCCCGATAACGAATAAGTTATGTCTTAACTCTATTTTATGATTCCATTTGTTGTCTTTAGCAAAAGGACGTTTGGAGAATAAGATTGATAAGTAAATCTACTGCTTTAACAGCAAGTCGAGCAAAATCTTTCAATTAAAAAAAAAAACCTAAATTCGCATAGTACGGCCTCGTCCCCTTAATTTTACGAGTCCTCTCGCCACTTCCTGCCCTCCATCTGGATTTTGCACATCATGAGAATTATGTGCCCGCAAACAACCTATGTAAGGTTTAAAAAATCTTTTCACACAAATTTTACTTTACATATTTCGTCAGAGTTTACCCATTTGTGTCAGAAATAATTCCATCCTATCATACAAAAATGTATTGTACCACCACAGATGAATTATAAACAGGATAACTGTCTCACTCTTCAGCCTGAATGGAGTCAGCTGGAGCCACGTAGTTACTGGGGATGTACCCCTGTAGACCTGAGTTTAAAGAACATGCCTCCCACCAGTCTCCCTCACTATAATGAAAAAAGAGAGAGAGAGAGAGAGAGAGAGAGAGAGAGAGAGGGCGGGAGGTTAAAAGTTGTTTTAACAGAGCGAATACCACCACAGTCAGGAGTTTACCATAGTATCTAAACACTGTAGTGGTTTGAAAATGTACCATTCATTCATATATTCATCCGTCCATACAATCCAAATACACAGTTAGACACAACACTGGACAGCCAATCAAAACAGGCATCATTTATATGGCCTTACAGTAGCATAAATGACTTGTTACATACAAGTTATTACTATTACTGATATGCACATGCACAAAATTTAGAATTAGACATCAGGGGAAAATAAATCACAAATAAAAGCAAACAAACAAACAAATAAATAAATTACATTAGTGTACAGCGGTGTGTTTTCTGTAGCAGATGTGTAATTTATTTAACACTTTAAAAAAATCAACAAAACATCTATTGACTAGGAGCATCCAAACCCTATCTTTTAGATATTTAGTTAGAAACACACCAGACTGGACTTACTACTTTGGTTGTTGGCTATCTGTATAATACATCTAGCTTTACCAGGTTTAGATATCAATTACACTTCTAGTATATACAGTTATTGTGAAGACATTCTTCTTATTTTTTGTGAAACTGCTACTGGCTGCTAAATTTCCTTCGGGATCAATAAAGTATCTATCTATCTATCTATCTATCTATCTATCTATCTATCTTAAGAACTCTCAAGAAACTGCTTTATCATGAAGGAGAACAGCTTTAAATAAACAGACAGACAAATGTGTCCACTCACGTGTTATTGATGATCTGAAAGCGCTCTCCTTTTCTGAATGACAGGTCGTCAGTTGTTCTTGCTTCATAATCATAGAGTGCAACAAAAAAAGTCACTCCACCTGAAAAGAGACGAAAGAGAGATAGAGAGACTGAATTAAAACAAACACTTATAAGTCACATATAAAAGCATGTTGGGATTCCATGTAAATTATTTCCCACTTTCTCGCTGGAGAAGCTGAAGTGCTAAACAGAACTTTTGCGACCGAGTTCCTGTGTCTCACCTGTTACACTGCCAGAAAATGCGCTGCTCCCAGCTGGATTGTATAATGTGCCTCCAAAAGGTGTTATGTCTGCTGTACCACCGAAAGGTATAAGTGTGTTGGTGTGTGTGACAGTGTGTGAAGTACTGTGTGTAGTGGTGTGCGAGGGCTGGTTTTGGGGTGTGTGTGTAGGTTCAGGCCCATAATGTCCATGTGTGTCAGGAGCAGACTGAGCTGCATCAGGAGAACTCTCAGTCTTCTGTGGGGCAGCTTTGTCCTTCTTACTCTGTACACAGCCCATAGCAAAAACCTGCAACACGTACAGACAAATGTAAATATCAGTATGCAGGTTTATACGGGTCTAAACTGAATTACAGATTAGTGACAGGTCACTGACTTCACTAAACTTGGATTTTAGACTTTGAGACAAATGACTGGACCTTCCATTACATATCACTAACAAAACAGTCATAATACTTTCAACACAACTGTCAGTTATGACAATTCCTAATGGTACACACTGACCTTCAAATGCCTAGAAAAAGAGAGGAAGAAAAAACAGTCAGAATTGGTGTGAAGGGACCACGCCTGTAAAACCTGCATCCATTTTATTTTGTCCGATGAAACTCATATCTGGTCTAAATAGGGAATTAAGGCTGTGTTTCTTTGTGTATTTGCCTTTTTTGGAAGAAAATAACAAATATCTTAACCTCCAAAATTAAAAACGAGTACCTGCCTAATATCTGAGTACCCGAACACTTGGATCCAGCAGTAGAACTTTATCATTGCTGTTACTTTGAAACAACTTTCCGTAAAATGTTTGCTTTCAATGCTTTCAATAGCAGCTAGTGCAGTAATTAAGGGTCTGAAGAGCTGCTCTGATTAGCCTGTGTGAAGTGTCCAGGTATGATCCAGTATCAGTTGATGTATCATGAGGCAGGAACATACAGGAACACGGCACTCAGCTGACATGCCTACAACACCCTGGAAACTGAGGATAATTCATTTCATGATGACCGAGGAGGACAAAGCGTATGATGGCCATTTTGATGGTGATGACGAAAAAGGACGATGATCAGGAGACTGACAGACTTTCTGATAGTGCTGAGGCAGAAAGTGCTTACTCAGAGAGGAGTATGTCTCCTTGGCAGACAGCTGAGTTTATTACAAGAAAAGATGTTGAGTCCATCATCCAGCAACTTAGTGGAATGAGGAGGAAGAGAGAGGAGAGGTTCAGATGAGGGGAATGACTTGGGGACAATGCTGTGAAGGAGCCTCAGTGAAAAAGATGCTGCACAGACTCCAGTAAAAAAAAAAAAACTGGCATCATGATCTCATGCCCCTTTCAAATGGTGTGATCGAATAGCCTGATTCACTTCAAGAGGCACTTAACGGCATATCTGGCCCTGGCTCGAGTCCTCAAGCCATTTTCTAAAGAGCTTTAAACCTACCTACAATATTTCTATTATTCATGCTGTTCTTCTGATTTCAGGTCAGGTTTTTGTATACATGTCATATGTATTCCATTAAATATATTTTATTAAAACTTCTGAGGAAAAGGTTTACCCATATCATCAGACTTTGAGTGTGTTAATGTGTTTAATAGTTGGGTCTTTAATGGATTTTGGCAGGTTTCTCATTATTGAAGCAGTCATGTATAAAGCATACTCTGATTTTGGGCCGAATTAATTTAGGATTAAGGCTCAGAAATCTGATTAATAAATCAGATAAATAACAACAGGATTTTAGTATAATAATAAGATTCCATGTATGTAAACGCATGTAAACTCCTACTCTGATTTCTTTTGGTTTTCTTAGTCTGTGCATGCGACAAACATAACGAGATACTGGAAATAAGCACAAGATAGCAGCAAAACAATTTGGTGCGAAGCTGAAAATAACTTGAAGACATTTTTCAGGATCTCAATATTTAAAAAAATAAAAGTAAAATATGATGTTTACTTTTTATCCACTGAAATGACCCGGAAAATAGGCTTAAAGCTTTATGTCATGTTTACGTCTACTTCTGTCTTTATTTGCTGGTTGCAAGACAGAAATCTGATTACTGCCCAAATCATGAAGACCTGGAGTGTTCTATTATCTGACTGCTGCCAAAAAATGATTTTCTGCAGCTATCACGTTTTTAAGTGCACGGTATTTAAACACTCTTCATTGAATTTCGTAATCAGATTTCCAGACCTTTATCAGATTAGGGAAATCTAATATAGTATTTTGTTGACATGACAATTTGAATAATCAGAAAACTACTGAAATGTTTGGGATCTGATTAGTAAGTGCATGAAAAAAAAATCTATTTGTCACTTCAATTTGCCCTGTATCCTTGCAATCTGGATCCTTTACATTAATGAACCAGAATGGGGAAAAAAATCAACCAACACATGGGTGCAAAAAACTAGGGCTGGGAGAACTCAACGATTTATCAACAGGGTTTTTGTGGTTATTTAAAAAATTTATTTTGGAACAAAGTAATAATTATCTGTTAATCTGACAGCACTGTAATCTGTAATACAGCCTTGACTATGCACAAGGTGAACAGGAAAACTGCACTGCTCTATAAAGCAATATGATGATATGAAAGATTACAGATCTATGATAGCAATATGATAGATCACAGATAGATTACAGATCTCACTGTCACTGCAATGTTATTCTGATTGTAAATAGCAGGATTATTGAACTTCCACCAGCACCATTTAAATCAGTGAATTTCAGACTCCCTCAAAAATATTCCTTCAGCCAAGTCCTATCTCATTCAACAGGAGAGCTGTTGGTGCGGCTGGTACAGTGGGGAAAATAAGTATTTAGTCAGTCACCAATTGTGCAAGTTGTCCCACTTAAAAAGATGAGAGAGGCCTGTAATTGACATCATAGGTAGACCTCAACTATGAGAGACAAAATGTGGAAAAAAATTGAGAAAGTCATTTTGTCTGATTTTTTTTTTTTTTTTTTCTTGTAAAGAATTTATTTGCAAATAATGGTGGAAAATAAGTATTTGGTCAATAACAAACAAGCAAGATTTCTGGCTGTCACAGACCTGTAACTTCTTTTTTAAGAGGCTCCTCTTTCCCCCACTCATTACCTGTATTAATGGCACCTGTTTGAAGTCGTTAACAGTATAAAAGACACCTGCCTACAACCTCAAACACTCACACTCCAAACTCCACTATGGTGAAGACGAAAGAGCTGTCGGAGGACACCAGAAACCGAATTGTAGACCTGCACCAGGCTGGGAAGACTGAATCTGCAATAGGCAAGCAGCTTGATGTGAAGAAATCTACTGTGGGAGCAATAATCAGAAAATGGAAGACCTACAAGACCACTACTAATCTCCCTCGATCTGGGGCTCCACGCAAGATCTCAGCCCGTGGGGTCAAAATGATCACAAGAACGGTAAGGAAAAATCCCAGAACCACAAGGAGGGGATCTAGTGAATGACCTGCAGGAAGCTGGGGACCAACGTTACAAAGGCTACCATCAGCAAACACACTACGACGCCAGGGACTCAGATCTTGCAGTGCCAGACGTGTCCCCCTGCTTAAGCCAGTCCATATCCAGGCACGTCTGAAGTTTGCTAGAGAGCATTTGGATGTTCCAGAAGAGTATTGGGAGAATGTCATATGGTCAGATGAAACCAAAGTAGAACTATTTGGTAAAAACACAACTCATCGTGTTTGGAGGAAAGTGAATGCGGAGTTGCATCCAAAGAACAACATCATGCTTTGGGGCTGTTTCTCTGCAAAGGGACCAGGACGACTGGTCCGTGTACATGAAAGAATGAATGGGGCCATGTATTGTGAGATTTTGGGTGCAAACCTCCTTCCATCAGCAAGGGCAATGAAGATGAAACATGGCTGGGTCTTTCAGCATGACAATGATCCCAAGCACACTGCCAGGGCAACAAAGGAGTGGCTTCGTAAGAAACATTTCAAAGTCCTGGAGTGGCCTAGCCAGTCTCCCGATCTCAACCCCATCGAAAACCTTTGGAGGGAGTTGAAAGTCCGTGTTGCCCGCCGACAGCCCCAAAACATCACTGCTCTAGAGGAGATCTGCATGGAGGAATGGGCCAACATACCAGCAACAGTGTGTGCCAACCTTGTGAAGACTTACAGAAAACGTTTGACCTCTGTCATTGCCAACAAAGGATATACAACAAAGTATTGAGATGAACTTTTGTTATTGACCAAATACTTATTTTCCACCATTATTTGCAAATAAATTCTTTAAAAATCAGACAAAATGACTTTCTCAATTTTTTTCCACATTTTGTCTCTCATAGTTGAGGTCTACCTATGATGTCAATTACAGGCCTCTCTCATCTTTTTAAGTGGGACAACTTGCACAATTGGTGACTGACTAAATACTTATTTTCCCCACTGTAGGTCCCTCCAACATGGACAAAAGACTTGTAGAACAAATTGTTGATAATCTTTATATAACGTTGCTCGACCCTGCATATCTGTCACAGTGTCATTTGTTTTTCTCGTCTGTTCTGTGCATCCCATTGGGATTTGAAAGCACATCTGACAATTCTACACGTTCACTGTGAAAGCAGCTGTGTTCTGACAGTGGAGGACATTTTGCAAAAATATCCATCTGATCCACAATCAACCCACCTGTGGCAAGCTTTTGCAAAGTGGAGGAGGAATGGAGGGGATCTTTATGAGCAGTGTTAGAGGCGGGAAGCCCAACACTTTAACACACACCACAGTACAAGGACAGACTACAGAAGCACATATTGTGCTGTACAGAAGAAACATGTAGAGAAAAAAGATCACCAGGTTTAATTCTTCCTAATCAGCTGATGTGAGTAATAGTAACGTTAGCCAGGACCTTGAACAGACAATATCAGATTTGTACATAAACATCAACCAATCACCAAGCTGCTTTGCTGGGGGTACTTATTGTCCATTTCCGAAGGTTTGTAAGCAAACTTCTGTGACAATTTTCATGACATCGCATACATCAACTCAACTGAGCAGAAAGTTGTGTAAAGCTGTTTGGTTGAATTATTAGTGCATTCAGGGGTGCAGCAATAATACTGGAGGATCTCGGCCATTGTTAACAATGTGACCAGAAGCGGTTCAACACTACTTTTTCTGCTTCCTCAGAATGCAGACGCATAAGAGTTGTCTACGGGAGGTATAATTGTCTGTGTCAAAAGATCAGTCTGGTAGGCATCAATGTGACTCATCAATGGTACTTATATATAATATTTTTATATACACTGCTCAAAAAATAAAGGGAACACTCAAATAACACATCCTAGATCTGAATGAATGTAATATTCTCATTAAATACTTTGTTCTGTACAAAGTTGAATGTGCTGACAACAAAATCACACAAAAATCATCAATGGAAATCAAATTTATTAACCAATGTAGGCCTGGATTTGGAGTCACACACACAATTGTGGAAAAACACACTACAGGCTGATCCAACTTTGATGTAATGTGCCTGTATGACCTCCCTACAACGCTTGGGCATGCTCCTGATGAGGTGGCGGATGGTCTCCTGAGGAATCTCCTCCCAGACCTGGACTAAAGCATCCGCCAACTCCTGGACAGTCTGTGGTGCAATGCGTGGTGGATGGAGCGAGACATGATGTGCCAGATGTGCTCAGTCGGATTCAGGTCTGGGGAACAGGCCGGCCAGTCCATAGCTTCAATGCCTTCATCTTGCAGGAACTGCTGACACACTCCAGCCACATGAGTCTAGCATTGTCCTGCATTAGGAGGAACCCAGGGCCAACCGCACCAGCATATGGTCTCACAAGGGGTCTGAGGATCTCATCTCAGGACCTAATGGCAGTCAGGCTACCTCTGGCGAGCACATGGAGGGCTGTGCGGCCCTCCAAAGAAATGCCACCCCACACCATTACTGACCCACTGCCAAACCGGTCATGCTGAAGGATGTTGCAGGCAGATCGCTCTCCATGGCGTCTCCAGACTCACGTCTGTCACATGTGCTCAGTGTAAACCTGCTTACATCTGTGAAGAGCACAGGGCGGCAGTGGCGAATTTGCCAATCCTGGTGTTCTCTGGCAAATGCCAAGCGTCCTGCCCCCATCTGTGGACATTGGGCCCTCATACCATCCTCATGGAGTCGGTTTCTAACCGTTTGTGCAGACACATGCACATTTGTGGCCTGCTGGAGGTCATTTTGCAGGGCTCTGGCAGTGCTCCTCCTGTAGTTATATTGGAGTTACTTGGAGTTATATTGTGTTGTTTAAGTGTTCCCTTTATTATTTTGAGCAGTGTATTTAAAAAGAGAACATAAAATGACTAACCATTACTTTTATATGCTAAGATGCTTAAATACGTTCTAAATGCTAAAGGTTCATAAGGCTCCATATTAGTGTGCCATGCCTAGACTTCAATTATAATGTAATCACAGACAGGTTTTAGCTCTCAGTGGGTATGACAGTACAAAAGCTCAGCATGTTGTCTGATTTTAAAAGGCCGTAACTCCAGATGAAAATGAAAGTTTACACCTATTAACATATTTGCATGTGTTCTTAGCATCCAGGGGCCCGTTCCTTTCTTTTACCTCAGCCCCACAATCACTAACTTCACCTCTGATGCAGGAGATCAAGAAAGCTGATCGAGGCTCTACCGCACTGCTGTGTGTGTGTGTGTGTGAGTGGAGTTTTGATTTGGCTCAGCACTGAACAGATTAACCTGAGCACTAAAAAGAGCAAACAGAACCAACTGCAGGAAACAACTCAAGCTCTGAAGTGAAAGACAGCATTCCTGCGGTTGTAATAAATTGACGATTTGCTCTGTAAAGTGTGTGGACACTGCCTTGGGCTGGAAATAAAATCTGTCTTTAATGTACACATGGTTTAAGGTTTTTTCATGCCTAGCTTATTCGTTCCAGAGCCCACACCTGAATTTGAGTTGGTGACATTGTAGCCTTTTTTAGAATACACACAATGGTAAATTACCCACAATGCTTTGTCAGAAATTTGACAATGACAAACCCTCTATTAGTCCCTGAAACTTAGGCTTAAGATCAAGACCTGTTCCTCAAATTTATTCATGATAAAAATGTTAAACCCTTCCTATTATTCTGCATGTCTAGATCAATCAATTTTTTTTTAATAATTTAAAACTTTTTTGGCTACGTTTTACACATGTTGCTGTAAGCAATGGTGGCCTGTAAAAAGGGTCATCAAAGGTAAGATTTAACATGTGTGTTATATAAATATTTTCATGCACAGCGTAGCAGTATACTTTACACACACCCCGCCACAAAAACAGTATAATGTGAACACAGATGTTAAGGCTCCAAAGCTTTTTCAGTGTCCTGTTGATAAAGTATTGATAATAACATCAAACTAAAAATGGTTGTTGTGTCTGAGTATAGTTCATTTGATCTTACTACACAGAACACCACTGCTTAACCAAAACTACTCTGAAACTAGTGTCTGTAGTTTCATTTTCTTATTTCACAATTTTAGTTTCTTAAAACTGGTAACAAAATGTTCCTCTCGCTTAGGCCCCAACAGCAACTACAACTAAAAAACAGAGCTTGTGTTGTGGCACTTGTATGTCTGAGTGGAACACAAAGCCAGCCAACAGCTAGAGTGCTAAGTTAGACATCCTGCTTCATAGTGCGTTCCTCTGGTCTGGGGCCAGCTTTCCGTGCTTAAATCCTAAACTCAACATCTATCAGGAGATCAGATCAGAACACAACAACCATATTTAACTCTTTAAGATCAACATTAAATGTGTTTATTTCTGTTAATACTGTGATTTCTTAACACTGCTGCACATTATTTGAGATAAAAGTAAAGAGCATGATCAAAAATGTATAGATTTTTATTTTGTCAGAATTTTATTCTGAATGTGTGTGTATGTCTGCTCAGATCACTTATTAGAGCACAGGATAATGAATGCAGCATGATGAAGAGCTCAGTGACAAGTGACAATAACCTCATTACTGCTATACTGTGATGACTACCATTGTGTGTGTATGTGTGTGTTAGGGGATAAGGGGAAGGAGGGTGTTCAGGGCTGCTTTAACACTGCAGCAACAGACAATAAGAATACCGTCACAGCCCTAGCATGATGCATCCCCTAGATGGTGACGGAAAAAACAGAAGTACACAGAAAACTCCGCATGCTGATACATTTAACTACTTACACTACCAACTTTTGAACACTACCTATCTTAACGCCCAGTGCTAACACTAAAGTTTGGTGCAGGAGGGACAATGTTCTGTTTCTGTTTCGCAGGTGTTTGGGCCCCCTTAGTTTCAGTGAACGGTAATGTTAATGCTACTGGAAGTGTAATAGTGTGTCGCGAACTGTGATATCAAAAGCAAGTCTGTGACAGTCTGCATGGTGGAAATGTCTCAATGGATCACAGAGAATGGACATTCTGTTAATTATACCAGCTACTGTAGGTGCTTTGTTTAAACAACAACATGAGTAATAAATCAGCGCAGATCAAGAGCCCACTCCAGCACTCCTACTGCTGACCAGCTATAGTGCAACATCATTAGTGTTATCAGTTTTCATTTGAATTATTTAAAATATTCCGAATACCGAATCGCAGTATTGCAAATCCAATCGAATCGTGAACTGAGTGCATTGTTACTATATGCTTTCAACTTTTTGGCATCATTTTGGGGAGAGCCCTTTCCTGTTCCAGAATGACTGTGCCCCTTAAAAAGAGGTTCATATAGATATGGTTTGCTGAGTTTGGTGTGAAAGGACCTGACCTCAAACCCACTGAACACTGTTGAGCTGATCTGGATGGCTGATTTTGAGCAAAACCATATATCATATATCATATATCAATGCCTGACCTCACAGACGCTCTGGGGCCAACTACATCATAATGCACACGGTTTGGGAATGGGATGTCCAACAAGCTCATACAGGTCTGGGGGTCAGGTGTCCACATACTTTTGGCCATACAGAATAGGTAAGATGGGGTTAACCCACACTTCGAGAGGTCCCCAAAGAGCTATGAGAGAAACTTGTCTGACTGGGCAATCGCTCACATTCTTCTCCACAACACATGCCAATATACTCCTTTCAGCAAATGCTCTGCACAGCATTTCCTTTGATACTACGAAATCTGAAACTTCTCTTTGATAGGAGACACAGGCACAAAGAGAAAGAGTTTGATGGTTCAACGTTGAGGATGGCTTAAGATTTCATAGCACACACACACACCATGTTTTACTCTGAGATTAGTGATTTGAAAAGAATTGTGATCTGACAGTGTGATGTTGATTTACCAGACTCCCTCTTCAGCCCTCAACAGTTTCATCTTAATCCTCTGTAAAACAGAGAGTGAGAGACTCTGTGAGGATTACTCAAAGAGAGGATTTGCATCCAGAGAAAAAATAAACCATAAACTGAAAACAAAAAACAGAGCAGAAAAGGAAAAATACAAAACAGAGGAATCTGAGAACATAATAAATAGTAGGCTACTATTAAACAAGCACATGCACACGTATCTGGTTCGTAAAATGGATAATACAGGGTCAGTAAGCCTAGATCTGGACCTAACTGCAGCACCAAAGGTAAATCCCCAGTGGAAAGTCTTTTTAGTCAGCTTTAGTATGGTAGTAGAGATGTGCATTGACTTATTTTAATATTTATATATAAGTAGTTCAGGAACAAACATTTAGTTAACCACAAAGTACAACAACAAAAACATTATTTATACCAAAGAAGGAGCTTTTAAGGAAGACCCTCTTCAGATCAAGTTATCATTAGAGTAATTTTATAGAGATATTTGAAAGTAGAATTGGGAGTCTTGCTCAAGGACTCCTCTTGGTGTAATGGATTGTGTTTCCTGGATGGGGAACCTAACTACAGTCTGCGATGTGCTGAATGCTGTACCATATGTTTTTTACACTGCAATGAAGGTTTCCTTCAGGTGGTGGCCCATGTTTGACAAAATATAGTTCAATTAATCAATCAAAATATTAAATATTAATGTACTAGGTATAAATGTATAATACTGAATGTAAAACAATGTGTTAATACACCTCCACATCGGAAAAAGTTGTGGTGGTATGGAAAATGCTAAAAAAATAAAAGCACACAATTATTATTACACTTACTTTGAGGTTTACTTTATCACAGAGACTATAAACCCAACATATTTTATGTTTTATCTTGTCAACTTCATTTAATTTGTTAATATATAGCCATTCCTGCATTCCAGGCTTGCAACACATTACAAAAATGTTGAGACAGGTGGCAATTTACGGCTAGTAAAAAAAAAAAAAGATTTGAAACGGGTGAATGGAATCATAATTTAAAACAAAAACGCATCTCTGCAAGGCTCTAAAGAGCAAAGATTGCCCCGTCCCAACTTTTTTGGAATGTTTTTTCTAATAATTACTAGAAAATAACTGAATCTATTATTTTCTAGTATTATGTTTTGATGTTCATTGGTTATAAAAATTCAAATCAACAACCTGAAAGGATCAGAATGTTATAACTACTATGTTTCCATATAATTTTACCATCACACCTAAGCAAAATTTCTGTTACAATAGCTAACTGAGTAAAAGATGACTTGATCCAAAGGCAAAAAGTTCAACATTTTAAGCAAGCAGGATTACTTTTTTATTTATTTATTTTAGAATGGAAGGTAATGAGCACCATGCAAAAGATTTAAGAACTCGAATAGCTTGTTACTCCTCAAACACAAAGCAGGAGAAGACCACAAGCACATAGCAATGTGCAAAGGGCATAGTTATGTTTGTAGAAAAAAGCATGCAGAATTTAATGAAAAGAACATTTCTTCAGCTGTTAAGCACTGGGATGGGTCAGTCAGGCTGTGGGCTTGTTTTACAGCCTGTGGCACAGAAAACATTTCACTGGCAGAGGGAAAAATGGATTAAATTAAATTCCAGCAAATTCTATAAGCAAACATCACACTGTCTGTAAAAACCAGCAGAATAACGACTCTAAACACACCGAAAAATGCACCATAGTCTTCCTCGCGCGGCACAAGCTGAGGTTGCAATGGGTAGAGGGAAACTCTAAAAGATAGAACTAAAAAAAGGAAATCTGGCCATTTTGCTTTAACCACTCACAGTAACAGAATTTTGATCAGGGGTGCCCAAACTATGGAGTTTGGTATATATTCAGTTGACTTTAGGTGGTGATTCTGATGACGTTTTAAAGAATAAGGGACAGAGAATAACCTCACCATCAGTAATTTCAACAGTAGTAATGCTGGATGCATATTGGACTAAGACTGCGACTTAATAATACTTAATTATATTGTATAGTGTTTTCATATTTCACTAATAAAAATACAGAACGTTATTTAAAATACATAACTATTTATTACACATATAATGACAAACAAATGACAAACTATAGAATTAACTACATCCTTTTTTCATCTTCATGTGTGCTGCCTGTATTTTTGGATGCATTGCAAATTTATGTTGTTATCATTAATTCTTTTGGTTCATCATTCTAAAATAAATGGTGGTTGGAATGCTACATTTGTTCCTGTTTACACACAGTTTGGATTCATCAGGTCATGTTCCTTACATTAAAAACAGAAATGACATCGTTAAGACTTTACATTATTAATGGAGCAGTTAAAATAGTAGAATCAGTAAGCAGTTGTAATTTGATTGTATCAGTCTAAACATGCAGTGTGACATAATCAGCATCCACAGACCGGATTCATTCCCACCACTACCAAACCACAGAGAGATGCTGATGCTGGATAGGCTTTGGACAGTCTATAGTTAGTAACACAAACTAATTAATTACATCATGTCCTAGCCTGGAGCAAATTAACTACACACACACACACACACACACACTCAACATTCAAGAGAGCATAAGGCTACTACAGTGTAGTCAATGAAAAGAGACATGACACATGCCAGCCAAAACATTTGCAAACGCATACAGAAAAATAACCTTTTCCATTTTAGTGTTTCCTTGTTGCGGTCATTGGGGGTTGAATTAGTCTTGAATGAATGGTATGAGAAAACAATGTTACATGACAAATGAAGCACACAATGTTTATTACACTTACTTTGAGGTTTACTTTATCACAGAGACTATAAACCCAAGATATTTTATGTTTTATCTTGTCAACTTCATTTAATTTGTTAATATATAGCCATTCCTGCATTCCAGGCTTGCAACACATTACCAAAATGTTGAGACAGGTGGCAATTTACGGCTAGTAAAAAAAAAAAAAAGATTTGGAACGGGTGACTGGAATAATGATTTGCAACAAAAACAGCTATTCAAGGCTCTAAAGAGCAAAGATTGGCCCGTCCCAACTTTTTTTGGAATCTGTTTTTTTCTAATAATTACTAAAAAATAACTGAATCTATTATTTTCTAGTATTATGTTTTGATGTTCATTGGTTATAAAAATTCAAATCAACAACCTCAAAGGATCAAATGAGAAATGACAAAAAAAAAAAAGACAAATGACAAAAAGAGTCAACAACAGTAAGTCATCTACGGATGTGTAACAATTCTTGTTTGATATGACAGAAAATCTGTCTGATGTTAATTTGTTAATGCTCCCACTTTAGGTATATTACAGTATTCAACATAATAAAAACGGTGGGAAATGGGAGATGGCAATTTCATCAAAAATTAAACCATATCTTTGCAGAAGTGTATCTTTGCAGAATGTCCGGGATGATAAAGCACATAGCCATATGGGGGTAATGAGTTACACATCCACACATGTAGAAAAACTGCTCAACATTAATATCATATTTCCTCCATATTTCTCAAAAGCAGAAGGAAAGACGTTCTTGTAAAGTTCCGATGAAAATACAGCATTGCTCACTAACTAACTCTCTCACTCGTTCACTCAAGCTTAGCAGGTTAAAACATTCTTCACAAGGGGGCGCCATTACTAAACAAACAACTTATGATGCTTAATAAGAGCCGGGCTTTGCATCAGTGAGTGTACAGCCCAACACATGCAAACAGACACGTTGCACATTAAACTATTCCATATCTTTAATCCCTGCTAGACTGGATGTACGTGCATTTAAAAGCCTTTAATCACATCAACTGTAAGATTAGGTCTTGATCCATGCAGCCAAAACACTCACACGCTTGACCTCTCCAACCCAAACTACTTTTTCTCTCTCGCACACACACACACACACAAACACCCCATCCGCAGGGCTTCAACCATAACGCAGTCCAAAACAGGGAATGATCACAGCTGCAAAAATGCTCTCCCCCTTAGGATTCCTGCTGGAAGAACTTCCGTCCACACACTTCAGCATTCTTCACTCGTGACAACCAAAGTATGGAGCAATTTCACAGCCACAAACTAGCAGACATGCGAGGACAGTCATGATGACTCATTTAAACTAAATTAAATTTTAAAATCTTTAATATAAAATGTACCGCCTCTGTTAGACTGCAGTGACTATTTGGCTGTTTGGATGATGACACATAAAATACAATAAAACAGTTGGAACCTCACAATCAATCCATTAATCAGTTAGCAATATAATCAACAGTGACAGGTCAACCTACGTCTGGCCAACTGCTACAACTGCAGAATTTTGGCCGGCTAAATCTGAGTGAGTTACAAGCCAGTTCCCAGTAAGAACTACAAATGCAGATTAGTAGAAGCGCAAATATACATTCTATTATTCTGTCGTTTTCTTTTAAAAACCAAATATGGCTGCAAAACAACACACCGCTATGATGTCACTGTTTATCTGAAGACAGCATTATAATTTCATGCCTGAAAAATCTATGTTAAGTTTTGTTAAGTGGAGAAAGCCTGGAACGTTCAAAAAATAAATCCATCTCTCCTTTTTTTACATAGTAAGAGTCAACTTGATAAAATGGTTCCGATAAATGCTGCAGAATCTCCAGAATTGAAGGCCCATTATCAGGTCTCATATTTTACACTGTAGTGTCAATGAAATAACATTATTATAATGTTACCACTTGCTGATGGAAGAAGGTTCGAAAAGTGGTTTGGTCTAATGAAATTGGCAGCTATGTATGCATTGAAACTGCAGTTCAGAGGAAAAGAAGCAGGGCGATTCTCCTGACTCCTATACACTACTATTACTAGTATCAGATAAAACCCAGTACAGTGAATTCTGCTCTAACACTGCACTATGTATGAAAACATATGCACATATATATTTGACCTGAAATGGATATAACTTCATGTTTAAAACATGTGGAATAAGTAATGTCAGTGAGAGGCGAAAGCTCATGGTGGTCCTGGAGGGCAAGTCTTTCTATAATGGGGTGAGAGGACATACTTCCAATTCATACAAGACATGTGGTCAGTCATGGGTTTGCGATGTTTATGATGTGGATGAAGAGGGAGCCACATTCTGGCCTGCTAACTCTCTTGCGTTCTTGCTCACTCTTTCTCTCACACATACACACAATTCTGCTTCAGTTAGTTAAAGGGATATTCCACCCTCTCCTCATAAATTCTGCATATAGCAGCCCTTGTAGAGAAAGTCGCTCAGAATGCTTTGGTGCAAAACAGTTCATTGTAGAGAAACTTACGGATTATGATTTCTTTACAGGGGTGGCGATAGAAACCAGGGTTAGGGTTAGGGTTAGTAATCCTGTTCTACAGGCCTCGTAGTGGCCATTCTTTCAACATAATGGACTCAGCTCATATTTTATTTATTTCAATTTTCTAATTTAATTAAAGTATTTAATTAAAAACAAACTTAAGGCTAAACTCAAAAGGGGAAATCCACCAATATTTCAAAATGTCTGCATAATTCAGTGGCTGAGGTGCAAACAAAGTCATTCAGAACAGTTTAATGTGAAACAGCTTTTCTTACAGAGGTGGTGATGGTAACCAGGCGTCTTCAACACAAATGCAGTCAGTTTATTCACCACTGGTGTATTCCAAAACCACCAGTGGATGTACATGCATGTTTGGAGTTTTATATGTTCTGCTGATACTAATAAAACAGCCATAGGCCTGGAAAAAGAAGTAACATGTTTTCTCTAAGGGGACTATTTACCTTAGAACACCCTTCATGTATCCCTCCACCATCAATATCTTAAGACAACCTAAAACAATTAAAATGCCAAACTAATTTACAAAACTATTAAAACCAGTTTGTCAAGCATTGGTTTGGATATATCTAGCCATTTCAAGGAATTAACTGCCTTTGAGGGAGCTTTTAAAGGGGGACGTCTGGTTCTCATCACCCCCACCACCAACGCTGTGAACATAGAAGTGGATGTCTGGTTCCTATCACCACCACTGTGAACAATTCTAACAGTGTAAGCTTCCCTGCAACTAAGGTTTCTCATCACACCCTTCTGAAGGACTTTGTTTACATCCATGTCATACATATTGTAGAGGTCCTTTACGTTTTGAAATAGTTCCCCTTTAATGACCTGATCTTCAAAACGGAGGCATTTATGGCTGTACTGTGGAACACTTCAGACGTCTGGTTCCTATCACCACCACTGTGAACAATTCTGACACCGTTTACATCTTGACCTCTGGATTATGCAGCTATTCGGAAAACTGGGTGGTTAAACATGCACATTTACAGATGACGAACCTTCTGCTCAGGGTTAGGGACACACTTTGGTGAGGTTTGTATAACAACTCATAAAACGTGGCACAAGGAGTTTCTTACGAGGGCTGAAGTTGGCTTCTTACCCGCCAGCTACTCGTTCGGATTCCCCCGTTCCACCTTAAAGAGTGCAGCAGTTACATTTAAGGTGGAACGAGGGAACTGGAACGAGCAGCTGGTGAGTAAGACTCCTGTAGCGGTTCCCCTTAAACGTGTGAAATGATAGAGCCTGACCTGTGAGAAGCGCTGTACCCTTCCCTCCTTGTCCTTCACTGCAAAGTCTCCTCCAAGTACATTTCAGAGTGGAGTTCACTTCATCCCCTCTCAAAGTCCCCCACTCCGCTCCGTGCCTTCTCTCCCGAGGGGCTCCGAGCTCTGCGCCTCCGAGTCACTGCCAACCTCCGCGGAGCTCCAGCGCTGCTCTCCTCCTCAAGTCGGACATTAGAGGTGAACTGCAGACCCTCCAGCTGCCGTTTTTACGCTCCGCCAAATGCGTGTGGAGTCCTCGGCCCCCCGAACAACATGGCGGATGGATGTTGAGTTAAGCGCGCAGCTGGACAGAGCTCCTAAATCTCTTCGGATTCTGCCTGAACACACACGCGCGCGCACACACACGCTCACGCACGAGCGATTGACATGCCCGCATGACAGAGCCACGAGCAGAGAGGCTGGCTGGCAGTAAGAGTTCAGCTTTAACGGCACTCCGAGGCTCACCTGCGAGTCTTATGGCGCCATCTAGCGATGGCAATGTGACACTGCTTTTAATATGCACATTCGGCTTTTTAATAAAAGTGGAATTCTCCTTTAAACGCTGCACATTTCGAATAAACTGATTTTATTGGTCTAATATAATATAGTGGCAAAGAATAGAGAAATGTGTCACTCTAAATGCTCCACTCTAGAGAAACATAGACACAGAATCGTTCACAGTGGTGGTGAGAGCAACCCCTGAAAGCAAATTTGATATAGCCGAAATCTGGGCCACATCTGGCACTTACCTGTGGCCCACATACCGCATGGAATGATAACCCATGGATACCGCAACTCATCCATTTTACAGTCAGGCACAGGCCACTTCCCAGCCATCTTTAAACTGCCCCTGCTAGCAGTGGCCCACAACTCAACCACATATACAGTAAGGAGAATAAGTATTTAAACACCCTGCGACTTTGCAAGTTCTTCCACTTAGAAATCATGGAGGGGTCTGAAATTTTCATCTTAGGTGCATGTCCACTGTGAGAGACACACAATCTAAAAAAAAATCCGGAAATCACAATGTACGATTTTCTAATAATTTATTTGTGTGTTACTGCTGCAAATAAGTATTTGAACACCTGTGAATCAGTGTTATCAGTGTTAATATTTGGTACAGTAGCTTTGTTTGGTACTTTGTTTGCAATTACAGAGGTCCCGTAGTTTTTCACCAGGTCTGCACACACTGCAGTACGGATTCTGGCCCATTCCTCCACACAGATCTTCTCCAGATCAGCCAGGTTTCTGGGCTTTCGCTGAGGAACACAGAGTTTGAGCTCCCTCCAAAGATTTTCTATAGGGTTTATGTCTGAAGACTGGCTAGGCCACTCCAGAACCTTGATATGCTTCTTACGGAGCCACTCCTTGGTTATCCTGGCTGTGTGCATTGGGTCATGTTGAAAGACCCAGCCACGACCCATCTTCAATGGAGGTTGTTCCCCAAAATCTCGCAATACATGGCCCCGGTCATTATCTCCTTAATACAGTGCAGTCGTCCTGTCCCATGTGCAGAAAAACACCCCAAAGCAAAGGCGAGTGGAATTAAGACCATCTGACCACAGAACTTTCTCCCATGATTCCTCTGGATCATCCAAATGGTCATGGGCAAACGTAAGACGGGCCTGGACGTGTGCTGATTTAAGCAGGGGAACCTTCCGTGCCATGCATAATGCAAATTCTCCCCCCAGTCCGAGGGAGATTGACAGTCATGTTTAGCTTCTTCCATTTTCTAATAATTGCTCCAACAGTTGATCTTTTTTCACCAAGCTGCTTGGCAATTGCCCCGTAGCCCTTTCCAGCCTTGTGGAGGTCAACAATTTTGTCTCTGGTGTCTTTGGACAGCTCTTTGGTCTTAGCTATGTTAGTAGTTGGAGTCTTACTGATTGTGTGGGGTGGACAGGTGTCTTTATGCAGCTAACGAGTTTTTAGAGGCGGACTAACAGGTCTTTGAGGGCCAGAGTTTTTGCTGATTGGCAGGTGTTCAAATACTTATTTGCAGCAGTAACACACAAATAAATTATTAAAAAATCATACATTGTGATTTCCAGGTTTTTTGATTATGTCTCTCACAGTGGACATGCACCCAAGATGAAAATTTCAGACCCCTCCATGATTTCTAAGTGGGAGAACTTGCAAAGTCGCAGGGTGTTCAAATACTTATTTTCCTCACTGTACAACTGGGCAATTACCATATCATCACTGTCCAAAGAAAAACAAGTATCTCCAAAATAGGAACTTTACAGGAGAGCCCAAAAACCTAATTTAACTGTAATGTAAGTCAATGGAACCAGACATCTTTCCAAACAGTTTTGGCCCATTTCTGGTGGTCCATTCCTCATGAGATTCTAACAAAGTGTAAACGGGAGCAGATTGTTCAAATGATGGATAAAAGTGGAGATTGTAATTAATGTTATGTAATAATTTTTTGCACAACAAAGTCATCACTACAGAATTTCCTAACTCTTATGCACAAATAATCCTCTTTTCACAAATAATCATTCATCAAATTTAAAGGTCTCAATACATAAACAAATATGCTGCAAATTGTAATACACACACATCAGCCATGACATTAAAACCACCCTCTTCTATCTACACTCACTGGCCATTTTACCAGCTCCAATGACCATACAAGAGCACTCTGTAGTTCTACAGCTGGAGTTTTAAATATAGACTGTCCACCTTGTAAATGTATAGTCAGAGACAATAGCTCATCTGCTGCACAATGCTGTGTCGGTCATCCAAGAGTGTATTATTCACAATCCAGCAGTGACACTGAGGAATTTAAAAACTTCAGCAGCACTGCTGTCTGATCCACTCACACCAGCACATGGAGAATGCAGAGAATGACCCACCACTCACATAATACCTGCTCTGTGGTGGGCCTGTGGGGGTCCTGGCCATTGAAAAACAGGGCAAAAAAGTATACAGAGAAACAGATGGACTACAGTCTATAACTATAAAACTACAGAGTGAACCCATAAATGATGAGTGGAGCAGATAGAATGGATAAAGAGTGTAGATACATTGAGATGGTTTTAATGCAATGGCTGATTAGTGTATACTTAACTTACGTAAAGTGAACATGAATGAACCAGAATATTTGCATGCTGTACTGTCAGTAGAAATATGTTGTCAAAATGAAAATAGTCCAAATGGTGAAGCAATGGTTCACTTTTGCACCATCTTCAAGTTTGCTGATGACACCACCATCCTAGGCCTCATCATAGTTGGAGACGAGACTGCCTACAGAGACGAGGTCAGCGCCTTGTCAGAGTGGTGCTTCCACAACAACCTCAGTCTCAACATCAGCAAAACTAAGGAGATGATCGAGGGGTGGTCACTCTCCCCTATACATCAATGGAGCTGAAGTGGAGAGGGTCAGCAGTGTTAGGTTCCTCGGGTACACCTCACCGAAGACCTCAGCTGGTCACTGCACACCAACAAAGTAGTGAGGTCTGCCCGTCATCGCCTCTTCTTCCTGCAAAGGCTCAGGAAGTTTGGTCTGCCTCCTGACACCCTCACCAACTTCTACAGGTGCACCATAGAGAGCATCCTCACAGCCTGCATCACTGTCTGGTACGGCAGCTGTACTGCCTACGACCGCAAGGCCCTGAAGATAGTGGTGAGGACAGCAGAGTCCATCATAGGCAGCGAACTTCCAGACCTGCAGGACATCTACCGGTCCCGCTGCCTGAGGAAAATAGCCACCCAGCACACGACCTGTTCACCTTACTGCCATCCAGGCCAGAACAAACCGAGTAATGAACAGTTTCTACCCACAAGCCATCAGGTTCCTGAACAAGCTGTGAACCTTTCACCAACACCACCAACACTACCACAGCACTGCACTCGGACACTTTATTATTAATACTCTATATATCACTACTATGGACAACATCACTGAGTCACTTTATACAGCAGGAATAGACATAAACATACATATTTATATTTATATTAGCTCCACTCTCTCTCAGACTATACCTGTCTCATAAATGTACAACCCGGATTCCAAAAAAGTTGGGACACTAAAGAAATTGTGAATAAAAACTAAATGCAATGATGTGGAGGTGCCAACATCTAATATTTTATTCAGAATAGAACACAAATCACAGATTAAAAGTTTAAACTGAGAGAATGTATCATTTTAAGGGAAAAATATGTTGTTTCAAAATTTCATGGCATCAACAAATCCCAAAAAAGTTGGGACAAGTAGCAAGAAGTGGATGGAAAAAGGAAATTGAGCATATAACGAACAGCTGGAAGACCAATTAACACTAATTAGGTCAATTGACAACATGATTGGGTATAAAAAGAGCTTCTCAGAGTGTCAGTGTCTCTCTGAAGCCAAGATGGTAAGAGGATCACCAATTCCACCTTTGTTGAGCAGAAAGATAGTGCAGCAATACCAGAATGGTGTTACCCAGCGTAAAATAGCAAAGACTTTTAAGTTATCATCATCAACCGTGCATAACATCATCAAAAGATTCAGAGAATCTGGAACAATCACTGTGCGTAAGGGTCAAGGCCGTAAAACTCTACTGGATGCTCGTGATCTCCGGGCCCTTAAACGTCACTGCACCTCAAACAGGAATGCCACTGTCAAGGAAATAACAGAATGGGCTCAGGAATACTTCCAGAAAGCATTGTCAGTGAACACAATCCACCGTGCCATCCGCCGTTGCCAGCTGAAACTCTACAGTGCAAAAAGGAAGCCATTTCTAAGCAAGCTCCACAAGCTCAGACGTTTGCACTGGGCCAGGGGTCTTTTAAAATGGAGTGTGGCAAAATGGAAGACTGTTCTGTGGTTCAGAAGCCTGCATCACTGATGGTATGGGGTTGCATGAGTGCCTGTGGCATGGGCAGCTTGCATGTCTGGAAAGGCACCATTAATGCAGAGAACTATGTTCAGGTTCTAGAACAACTTATGCTCCCATCTAGACGTCATCTCTTTGAGGGAAGGCCCTGCATTTTTCAACAAGATAATGCCAGACCACATTCTGCAGCAATCACAACATCATAGCTACGTAGGAGAAGGATCCGGGTACTGAAATGGCCAGCCTGCAGTCCAGATCTTTCACCTATAGAGAACATTTGGCGCATCATAAAGAGGAAGGTGGGACAAAGAAGGCCGAAGACGATTGAACAGTTGGCCTGTATTAGACATGAATGGGAGAGCATTCCTATTTCTAAACTTGAGAAACTGGTCTCCTCTGTCCCCAGACGTCTGTTGAGTGTTGTAAGAAGAAGGGGGGATGCCACACAGTGGTAAAAATGGGCCTTGTCCCAACTTGTTTGGGATTTGTTGACGCCATGAAATTTTGAAACAACATATTTTTCCCTTAAAATGATACATTCTCTCAGCTTAAACATTTGATCTGTGATTTGTGTTCTATTCTGAATAAAATATTAGATGCTGGCACCTCCACATCATTGCATTCAGTTTTTATTCACAATTTGTTTAGTGTCCCAACTTTTTTGGAATCCGGTTTGTACATATCAGAATATCTACAGATCCTCCTGTCTTTGTATATTCTGTATTTTGTGTATATTTTGTGTATTTTGTATTTATTTATTATAACTTTTATATCTTTTTATTTTAATGTTTAGTATGTATATAGTTTTGTCCTCCCGTAGAGTATCAGCCTGAGCCTCACCACAAGCATTTCAATGCATAAATGTCCTGACATGTTGTGCAAATGACAAATAAACCTGAAACTTGAACTTGAAAGTGGAAACTTTACATATTCATTTGAGATGGGTAATGGTTTTACAGCCTGGTTATTCTCTGCTCCCGTCTTTCTCGTCTCCCCCCTTTCATGGTCCTTAGACAGGTGTGCCCATCTCAATATACACATCTCAGTTTCTTGTGCCGTGGCTTCTGATGTTCCCCTATTGCGTCTTGCAGCACCTGAAAGTAACAATCCAACTGTTACACATTTCAAACATTGCGGCCATCCCATTAAAGAAAAAAACACAAAACAAAACCAAAACACGTATCTTGAGTTTTGTTGATTTTCACTTTTATATTTCATTTGAAAACACCAGCTACCCTTTACATTGAAAATGTCATGATGAAGGGACCAACAGAAATCTCCATTGACTTAATTAAAAATATTTATACAGGTTTTTGTCCTCTCCTGTAAAGTTACAATGTTGGAGATACTTGTGGTGATATTGGTCAGTAAAGAATCTTAATTATATCTTGTCCAAATAGTTTAACTCTTGTTCAGTGATAACATTACATGCTGAACTGGAAAGCCGCCACTGTCAATACCACAATTTACACATAAAATGTACTGGTTTATTTTACTGGCATGTTTAATTTAATATGGCAATTTACTTCCTCTTTGTGGTACATGCACAAAAGACTGAATCTGTCTGACTGTTAGACTAAAAACTAATACGCAGAAATGTGTAGCAAAAAATAGTAAACAAACAAAAAACAACAATTAGTTTTCACTTTCATATCACTCCGACAAGCAATATAAATACAACGTCCTGGTTTTAAGTTAAGTTTGGTAACATAAGCAGGTAATGCCAAAGCTAGACTTTTGACGAAACAATATTACCTCGGATGCTTAGAAACATCTTTCCCAAGGAAGCCAACTTCCCTGAGAGATTATGTCCGTTTTGTTAAGGCCATGCAAGTAACGTTAGAGTTACTTGGGAATACACATGTGTCCCCTAACTACATCGCTGTGAAAGAGATGATCCCACTTCACCTTCTGTGCTATATTTAATGGTGGCTGTGTCTGACTTAACTTGTGTCCTCTGGCATTCGCCTACCCATATGAAGTACAAACCATTTTAACACACAGAGTCTTGTAAATAAATCATATTTATGTTCTTGGATTGTGGATAAGTGTCATGATACGAGCAGCTACATTAAAATGATAGTTCCTCGGTGGAACAACGAGGTGTATTCATATTTACTGCATGATTTGTTAATAAACCAGTTATTAAAATAAAATCGTTAGCATAGCTACGCTAAGGTCAGTTAGCGAACTGGCCCAGACAATAAGTCATTTCTACCTATTTACACTGGAGTTTGATGAACTTCAAATAAATTAAAAAATCTCTTCTTTTTTATTTAATTTTAACACAGTAAAGTAGAACTTTGTAGGTTTTTTTTACAACTACAACATACAAGGCTATGGTTAAATTCTGAACTCATCAACATGGTCTAATTGAAATAATAATATGATAATATGACAATGTGATTTTGCCATTATTGATTAAATATTATCTATATTCTAGTATAATGTTATTATTGTTAAACATTTATTCAGTTACAGACACAATTATTGATTGCTTGATAAAAAAATGTAATTGTAACCAAATGCACATTACTACTTTATGACTACCTTTTTACACAATAATATATATTGCTTTATCGTTTTATTGTGTTCTCTTTATTTTTGCTCTTTATACTTATATTGGAAAATATACTGTTCCAGGACTAAAGAGAACGTGGAAATATAAGACACTGATAAAAAGCAGGAAAATGAAAAAAAAAAGGTCAGTGCTAGTTTTGTTGTCTTAATTAATTTCTATGCAAATTAATATATAATTTATAATATATAAATATATATATAATATATAATAATATATAATTAATAATAATACTTTAGAATGTGGGCCATTATCATTTAACGTTTTCTCCTAAAGAGCAAACGCTGGTCAATGGTTCAGTGTCTTTGCCAGATGTGGCCCAGAAAGGTTTTGGTACACGTGACTCATATGAACATTTTTAATATGTGGGCCACTTTTGGCTCACATGCAGCTTGTTGCCAGAAGTGGCCTATCTGTCTATATAGGTTTATAAAGGAACTTTGAAACATCAGTAGAATTTCTGCCTTTCCTTTAAAGAATGTCTTATTTCCAACAAACTCCTCAGACTTACAGAGTACAACTACAGCTGTGAGACTTTTTAAGCAAAATCATTTCATTGTTTTTCATTGTTTGTGTCATTTCATGTGTTTATGATTGCGTCTTTTAACCGCGAAAACCCATCCCTTTTGGAGAGGAGATCTTTTTTAGCATACAGGCACCATGTTAGGAGTCTTATGATTATGTGATGGACTGGTGTGTTGTGATGTTTGTGTGTGAATTGAGGAGACTCCAGTGTATTGTTCTCTATTCAGTTCAGCACTGAACTATCTTTCATTCCCCACTCAACACATCTAAAGCTGACTTTGACTTTTTTATATATTTATATTGCTTTTTTTTAAAAGAAAACACCAAAACCACATAGGAAACACAAAATTGGGCACTGTCTGAGGATAAAAATGAAACCAGCCTATTCAGAGTCGAACCAGACTTATAGTAATATATATTCAGGAAACCAGTCTTATCTCGAATAACGTCCCATTTTTATGGCTTCATTTTAAAGTCAGCTGTCATGGTTTCCACAGTGAGGTCAGGATACATTCTAACATAATGTGGAAATGAGTGCAGTGAATCTAATTGATGTTGCTGAAATTGACCTTACGTCCCACCCTGTCATGGGTTTGTGGCTGTTTGATTTCCTGCGGGAAAATGGCTGCTTACATATTACATCTACTTACAAATGACAGAGCTGACTTCAGTTTAGTAGTGGAACATATCAAGCTTGAGGGCTGGCAATCTCAAACTAGCCTGTTTCAACCCCGCATACAAATTTATTGTCTCAAAGTAATCATTCGGAGGTTGGACAGGGTTTTTTGCATTATGCTTTGTCTTTTTCAACCTTGATTGGTTACAACAACACAGACCAGTGTAGTGACGTCTAACACCTTCTTATTATATTGAATGGGATAGTAACAGTTGCTAGAAAAAAAAGCAGTTATGGGCTGAGCTTGGGATGGCCTTGTCCCTTGGTTACTGTCGCCATGCCTGTCAAACTTTCAGCACAACACATGCCATGAGGTAATCTGTCAGTGTCTCTAGCAATGGTATTCAATAACTGTAATGAAAATGTAGAGGCACACAGAGCAGCACAATAGTTTGTTCAGAAATGAACTCACTGTACTTACTGTGCAGAGTATTGCTGAATAGAGTCATTAAAAAAAACTCTGAATTAAATATTTCTTAGTAACATATATGTCTAACATATGTATAACATATTTTATAGTCATGGCTATTTTCTCTGCACATTTTATCTACCTGGCAGAGGAGCTGGTGCTTGTTAAAAGGTGCTGAGTTTCATGTCAATCAGCTGAAGCTCATAATTAAGCAATTATGCATAATTGTAACATTAACGTTTTTGTGAACGTAAATGTTAAAATTATCCCGTGTTTAACTGACATTAGCTATCTAATTGCTAACTACTTTTTTTTTGTTGGAGGCATGAAATTTTTTCCACTTTGTATTTTGAAAGCTCAAATGTATCTCATGAGTATTTAAATGCAGCTTAAAAGTAGTTTTTTAAAGCTCAAATTAGGAGAAAATGGATCAATTTTAAGCACAGACTGCCTACACCCAAGCCTAATCGAAGACTGTGTGTGTCTACCTATATACTTAAAGCTATACTGTGTAAAATTTTGGTATTCTGAGACCTCTCTGGTAGAAATGAATTACTTTGGGGCAGAACAATTTGTAGTGTGTGGGAAATGGTGTCTATCAGTCAAGCAGAAGAACAGTAGACAGCCAGGCACTTTTCCGCCTCATACATTCTAAATGGATGTTTTTCCGAAAGTTGTGAGTCAGATTAATAAGCTATATGAATGCACGCCATTCCTGATAAGACATTCCAGAGTTAGAGCAAGTCAGTATCTCCAAAACTGTGAGACTAGTTAGTGGACAAAAAATCTCTTAACCAAGAAGGAGAATATAAATCGGATAACAGTGGTCACTAACATTCCAATCGCCCTAGCAAGTCCCTACAAAGTGGACTACCCAGTGTATTCAGATTTTTTGGGGTAATTCCAAACCACAGGGAGTGAAAATGTCCCACTCCAAGGAAACCATGTAAAGGTTTACCACTGTATAGGAAAGTGTAGGAAAGTTTACCCATCAGTCATTGCAGGTCACTTGAAAAGACTATGTTGCTAGATGTTTAATGGAGATGTTTCATGATGGTAATACAGTTCTCTTATCCCACATTGAGAGCTCATTTTGTGGGTAACATATGGTAAGATTTAGAGTGGAACCCTATGGAGTGGAAAGCAGCTCAGTATCTTCTAGCATTGCTGTCTTCATTGAGGCACTAACACTGTCTGGACTTCCAGCAGCACCAAGCCTCCAAAGGAAAGACTGTGATGAGTCAGAAGAGGGAAGATCAACAGAAAGAGCGAGAGAGCGAGAGAGCGAGAGAGAGAGAGAGAGAGAGAGAGAGAGAGAGAGAGTAAGTAAGAGAGACTGTGAAAGAGGATGAATCAGAAAGCAATCACCCTCTTGAAGATTGCACCAGGAAATGTGCCAAACATTCTCTCAATTACAGCAACTATATTGCACTTAGTTAATCAGCCCTGCCATGTCACTGTTAAAACCTCTATTATACTCACATGTTTATAGACTAGCTTAATGTAAGATCAGCAGAAAGATACACATGCTTTAATTAAATATGCCGATGTACACAGAAGCATATGTGCATATTAGCCATTGTTTAACATGCAAGCACAGGTTATTACTCTGGATCAGAGTGAGCTGTTTATGATCGTGACACTGACTGAAGCGAGATAGCAACTGGCTACTATAAAACAATAATACAGCAACATATAAAGGATGATGAAAATCTTAATCGGTGTGGTTTTGGCCTGCAGCCACACCCTATCTCAAAGCTCTCAACTAAGTATCATTTGGTGAATCAAAAAAAAAAAAATGGACAGATGAGGTAAACATAGTCTTATCAGTCTCATGCCAGGAATCTTCATCTGGGCTCATGCTGCTGACTGACGGGATATCGACCGGTATTAGATGCGGGTTATCTGCTCGTGTGGTTTGCTTTCAGGGAAGAGCATGCACAGCCTGTTCTCCAGAGACAATGAGAACTCTCTCCACAGCAGGCCTATTGCTGGAGAAGACCACATCACACAGACATGGAATGCTGTATCTCCTATTAGACAACAAAGGGGAAGGGAAATGCACAAAGCAAAGTTTCTTGAATATGGATCCACAAAGAGTATGGTCATTGAACAGGCCATTAAATGTCATATTGCACTGAACGGAAAACTGTTTTTATATTGTCATAGTTAAATAAGGAGGCATAAGGTCTCTGGCTTCAAACACAAATCCTGCAGTTAAAACAGAGAGCAGCAAAACAAGGTGACTCCAAAACCACAAACTGTTATGGAACAGTGTTGTGAACCAGTGAGCAAAGCTCATCATATTACTCAAGAGAATGCCAAAACATGGAATATCAGCATGCTTCACTCTATGGCCCGAGTCTTAAGGTTGTATATGGGTGTGTAAAAGTAATTCTGGCCATTTTTCACCCTGACCAAAGTCACAAAGGCTCTTCAGTGCCTCTATCAGCAGGGCAAATGAATTTTTGGTAGCTGTTATTGTCTTTATGGAATCAGTTTGGTCAGAATTTATATGATAAAGCTGAAACACAGTAAAAGAAAACAGATCTGTCCCTAACAGACTGTAATCAAAGGAAACACCTGTCAGTAACTGAGCATGAATGAGTTACTGAGGAAACAGCAGAACCTTTCATTCACAAATCGACCAGGGTGCAAAAACATTCATCACAACGTTTCTTATATTAGGTGTACATGGACAGATGGAATTAGGTACAACCACGAATGACGCGATCAGTGCATTGATTACCCTGGAACACTTGATGGCGCACGTCCTTCAGTGGTGTGAGGGGTCTGTGTGGAAGGAAACGGAGCGGTCATTCCACTCACTCGATCCTAAACGTCCTCGTATTTCACTAACAGCACGTATTACAGCAATAATAATAACCTCTGGATAATACGTCACGTGACGTCAGAGCAGGTGATTCAGTCCGAGCGAAACTACCTCTTTATCATGAATGTAAATCCCTCCGGGAACTGACAGCTAAAAATACAAATCGGCTGTTCCCCTCTTTCCTTTATAGTTTCAACAACAGAGCTTCCCATCTTCGCTGCAATAACCCGCTGATCAGAAGGACATTAGATTATTGCAAGGTTAATGGGGGTGTTATTTTTCCGGCCATGTGAGTACATACAGGGAGTTAATAATACAGGAAGGAAATAGTAGTGTTCAGGAATCTTTTGGTGAGTTTAGTTTCACCTGATGCTCTCTCATGTTTTCTTTCATGAGAAACACAATATTTAAATCACTTTAAATCAAACTTTTTATTATTTCATGCGGGGTGAGACTGGACAATGCGACAACAACACTGTCCACTATGACTTAATATGGATTAACACCTGAATTAATCCACCTCCTAATCAGGAGGAAAAAGAGAGTTCTGTGTTCAGGCTCGACCCTCACCTCGAGTAAAGGGTAGCCTATAGTTAGAAACCCATTTACCTGCACTAAAGTCCAGAATGAGTCATTTGGCGGGTATTAGTATTCACCTGCTGTGTGGCCTGAACAGCGTTTCCTTTCTATATGAAAATCCCCAAGTGAGTTTTACGACTTCACTTGGTCCGTGACGAGCGAGGCAGCGTCGATCTGGCGTCGTTTTCCCTCCACCCGTGTCCATATAAGCCACGCCCCTCTGCTCCAGGATTGGCTAGTAATTTTTCCTAACAAGCAGCCGGTGAGTGAACGTGACGACGCTCCTAGCGCAGGAGGCGGGGCACGTCATCCAATCACAGCCTTCAGAGGGCGTGGCTGGTCGGAATACAGGTGGGAGAAAAACTAACGCATCTCGCAGGTCAGTGACGTCGACAGCATCTCTCGGCCGTGGTGGGGTAGAATGGATGGGGAGGGGCAGCGGGGGTTAAAAAAAGGAGGCTCTGCCTCACCATGGAGGAATAAAACTCGCTGTACCTCCGGCCGAATAGAGAGATGGAGACAAATGACCGCGGGGAAGTCTGAGGGAACCGAACCGAGCACTTTCTCCTTTAGCAGCCGAAAAGTTTTCGCGAAGAGTCGAGCAGAGTCTCGAGAAGTTTTAGCGAAAGAGGAGAGGCAAAAAAGGCGGACAGGAGGGAGGAAGGTGAGAAGACAGAAAGAGAGAGAGAGAGAGAGAGAAAGCAAAGGGAGATATTATCTTATCATTCCCGTCTGAGGTTCGCGGACTCTATCCAGCTCCTCTAGCTGCTGTAGGTATGTCAGGCGCACAGTGCGGGGGACACAGGAGGCAGGTCTGAGTAGTAATCAGCTATTTAGCTCAAACACAGAACAGCAGGGCTGCGAGCTGGTTATGCTGAGATGTTGGACTGTAACTTCTGAACGGCACTGTACACTTCAGAACGGTCCAGCCTGATGACCGTTACATGAAACGGTTGCTTAAAAAAAATTCAAAAATTTGAATTCTAACGGTCGCGCTTCTTTTGAAGTTGTTGCTGAACGAAGCCAGCGTCTCGAACCGTTCCAGCCTGGTGTCCGCTGGTGTTGCCTGTTTATTTATGAACTGATTTAAAGTTGATTGCGGGAGCGCACAATAACCGTCTCTCTCTTTCTCTCCCTCTCTCCCTCTCTCCCTCCACCGTACAGAACAATGTGGAGCAGCAGGGCTCTGGCCTTTCTCATCTACGGGCTCCTCGTGCACTGCGGCGCGTGTTCTCCGCTCGGCTATCCGAACGTCAGGTACCGCACCTTGTGTGTGTGTGTGAGGGAGTATGTGTGTGTGGGAGTGTGTATTCAGCTCTTCTTTAGGGACCAAATGTCCTGGGGTAAACCCAAGAAAACATGACCATTGTGAGGCAGAGGGGTCAGTACACCGGTCATCATGAGGAAAATGTTCCTCTGCAAACAAACAAAAACGAGATCCTGATTCCCGAGGTTTGGATCCGGTGTAGCATAGGAATTACCCACAAAGAGATTCACAACCTTATGTGAAGATTATTTAGTTGTGCGGATTATTGTGGGTCAGAAACACACAGTTTTCCTTTACTTGTCAATAGGTAACACCTTTTGATGGGAGTCGATGAGGGTCAAGCAGATTCCCCTATATTCTAAACTAAAATGCAGTTTTTCACCCTCCCTCCTTCTCTCTCTTGCTTTTTGATCGGCATTGTTTTTTCTTTGACCTTTTTCTTTGTACTGTCTTTTTTTTTGGGATTGCTTATGATCTTATATACCGTTGCATTATAACAGATTTTAAATGACACATAGGGCAAAGTGTAAAGGTTTATCAGCTACCCTTCTAAGTCCTGTCATTTTATAACATAGTTATTACATTGATTTGTTTATTTGATAATCAAATGTAACATGAACATTTCTTGTACTGCTGTTGGACAATGTAGCATGCACCAGCTCAGGTTAATTGTATATAGTGAATATTTGTTTAGGTCTGATTGAAAGATGTGAAGTAATTTGTCAAAAACTCAGCTGTATGTGATGCTGTTGCTCTGCAGGCTGGAGAATGCAGGCTTTGAGGAAGGGGATTCAGTAGCAGATTTGGCATTCGACAGTGACCAGATCGCTCTGAGTGGTCCGTCACCTGGGGACAATGCTTACACGTTATATTACCCTTCAGAGCAAAGGTACAGCTTCTCCACTACTCATGCCTCCCCATCTGTCTGGACACAGTGGGTCCTTCTTCCATACAAACATATGCATATGCATATGGGATCTGCACTGATTCTCGATGCTGGGATAAGACTGGATAAACACACTAAAGGTTTAAATAGGACTGGAGAATCCTTAACATGGGAAGGATTGAGATAAAACTGATTTAATAGGATAGGGATGGATATAAAGCTAGTTAAACATGTAGAAGAAATAAGACTGTGTAAACCGGAAAAAGGTTAAGATAAGCCTAGTTAAATGAGGAGAAATTTCAAAAAGAGTGGCTAAACACGGTCCATTTAAAACCCAGCTCAGTCAAACAAAGCTTATTTGATATGGTTCAGAATGCTCGGGTTAGATTCTTGACAGATAGTAGGATCAGTCTTATTTTGAAGTACGAGTGGTGTCCTACAGTACTGTTTGACTGTGTGTGTTTGGTGTTTTGAATGCAGAATGGAAAGGCATGCAGACGGGATGTTTAATAAAGCCTACAGGAAAGCGCTGGGTCAGATATCAGCCCGGAAATACCTGCATTCTCTAATGGCAAAACGTGTAGGGTAAGCATCCCTTAATCTTTCTCTTACTGTCTCGTAATATCCTACATAGCATTTTCACGGCAGGGTGTGATCCTGGGTGTCTTTTCTTTATGGATGCTCTAGTGAACATATTGTCCCTTTAATAAAAGCTACTCTGTAATTTGAATGACGGCACTTAATTTCCATCTCAATTATTTCTCTAAAATGTAGACAGACCAGAATAAACTAAAAATGAAAGGAAAGAATGAAAACTAAAAAACCATAAAGACATTTTTGGTCGTTTTCAGTCGAGACCACATTGAAATGATTGTTTGCGGTCATATCTTGTTATGGATTACTGAGCGAATGCTTCTCAATGGACATGGGGTTTCAGAAATTCCCAAAAATACATAAATACATAAGGAGAAATTACATAAAAATGGAAAACCTGAAGTACAGTCACATGCCTTTGTGTGCTCTGTGTTTACATAGAACGTGTTGCATTACAGTCATTTTGGCACTGCATGTTTGACTGATGTATAAGCTCTGTAGAAGCTAAACTTCCCACCTATAGCTTAGACGTAACCAAAATGAAAAAAGAGATGTAATGGTTTGCAAACATTATGACTGTACCATGAGTAAGAGCTGAACTCTGTATTGTTTTACCATCGTCAATGGTCACATTGCAGCATGTTTATTATCTGGCAAGGATCAAATCATATTAGATCACATACATCATTCTTCAACTTTTTGCTGCTTTGTTCCAAAGGAATCTGAAGCCTGTCTGATGTAATGTACTCTGATTTAAAGATTCTATACACAGAGAAAAGCTGTCACACTGCTCACCTGATTTTGCGTTTGCTGCTTTGAAACCAACTGTGTAACAGTAAAATTAAAAGAATAATTAGCATTTTCAGCTTTTATTATTATTATTGTTATTATTATTATTTTCTATGCATATGCAAAACACCCAATCAGTGTAGAATGATTCATTCTTTCCAAATAGAGCTGTTCAAGTCATCTGATTAATTATTATAATAATAATAATTATTATTCCTATAATTTTTCATCTCACAAACATAAAAGTTGTTATTTTTTTCCAGTGTCATGCAGCCCTAGTGAAAGTTTTTTTTTAGATAAAGACAAAAACCAAGGCTGTTATAAGCATAAACAGTTGTCCCATTGGACTGTTTTTATGCCCACTCAGAGGAGTTTTTTATAAGATTTCTGAATGCTGCAGATTCGGGCAAGGTTATGGGAAACAGTAAAGGTCTTGACAGAAAGAACAGGACTCATCATTTAAGCGGCTCTGAGCCCTTTGTATGCAGAGTCCTTCACACTGGGCGCTTTCTTCTTCTCTCTCTCTCTCCCTCTCTTCCTTTCTCTCTTCGCACACAGAGGCGGGAGTGCGAAGGAGGACAGCACGGAGCTGCTCTCCAAGCGCCATTCAGATGGGGTCTTCACAGACAGCTACAGTCGCTATCGGAAGCAAATGGCCGTGAAGAAGTATCTGGCTGCCGTCCTCGGCAAAAGGTATAGACAGAGATTTAGAAGCAAAGGACGACGGCTCGCCTATTTGTAGCGCTTTCGAAAAAAAAATACAAAGCCGCTGACGCCCTTGTATGTACAGTCCTGAGTCAGCCGGGATGTGGAGATGATGAGTCGATCGCGCCTGTGTTCTTTAAACATGTATTTATGTATGAAGTGAAGACATTAAAATTAATATTTTGATAATAATACTGTTTTTCTTTTGTACTGAAGCACTTGAGAACGCACAGATCTAACTTTGTGGACCAATCATTCAGTCTGACCAAAATATAGTCTATATATATATATATATATTTACTGATTTATTTTTAGACATTAAGAAAGTTATTGTGCACTTGAACGATGTGCTCCTGATGATGACCTTGTCTTTTACATATATCGATCTACCAATATGAGTCTGAGTAAATAAATTGTCTTACAGACAATCGTTGCTTTGAATGTTACCTTTCTTTATTATTCTGGAACGTTGAAATTAAGAGTGTAGTGTTTTTTATTTACAACAGCCCTGAAGACTTAGATTTGCACCAATTTCTACAAGACATAGACATTGGGGCGCTCCCGGATGGGGATGAGTTTGAGGCATTTATGTGGAACTGGCTGAGGCTGTTCCCTCCCGATCTCCCGGTGAGTTCTGTGGCTCCGGTACCATTTAGCCCTTTTCTTCGGAGGGGTGTCTCTCACTCCTCCCCTCTCTCTCCCGTGAAATTTCCCTCCCCTGTCATCTATCGCTTAAATTTCACGAGCCAAACTCCTCTCCTTCCTCACCTGCTCACAACCCTCTTTGACAGACGCATTGACTTTCACATCATGGAACCTTCTCATTTCGGGCAGATTTATCTTCAAACATGAATAATGGATTCTTTGTCATGGACAATCATAATAGAAGAACGCCTCGAAGAACGCACTTGCAATATATAGGGGCCTGCAAGACTTGTCTCTGTTTGAGCCACCACCTAGCCTTTCTGCCTATCCCTGTAAAAGCATGCCCAGGCACCTTATCTATCATCCTTCCAAGCTATTCTTCTTCATCTCTCTTTCCAAAAGTGTGGGGGTCTTAGCTTGTGATTGTGTTAAACTATTGAATAGAACAGTACAGTTCAGCTTTTCTGGTGGTGGGCAGTATGTGTGATGGAGTGCTTGTGTGTAAATGTTTTTATTTGCTTGTAGGGAATTAAATCAAAGTTTTCTACTGTGTGCCTCATAGAAGCTCTTGTTTCTGTCTCCTGTTGCAAAGATATGCTGGGTATACTTTTAGATTTACAGATTAAAGTTCTTCATTCTTGACCAAACTGCCTGTGAAATCTGCTTTTTTTATTGCAGGCTACTATTAACAGAAATGTACAATATTTAGGCTTATTTTTGGTAGATGATGTCTTAACTTATTTTCACGTAGAATCCACAGGATATGATTTAACCAGGGGCACCCAAACTTTTCCATACTGTGGTTTGGGACCTGGGAGGATGGGTACCTCTCTCTTGTCATGTCTCCTTAGTTACCAGTGTTGATGGCCCTAATTAGACTTTCATAGCTGTAGGAGGTCATTGGAGGGGTTGACCGCAGTCATAATTGCTTACGCAGAGAGTGCTAGCAGGCTTCAGTCCCCCTTACTTATGCATATGTTTATGTATGCAAGAAGGAGTAAAGTATTTCAGAAATGTCGTAAAAAGAGGTGGTCAGAAATAACTGTATCAGAAGGAGAGAGTACTAAATAGTTAATGAGTACTAATTTTGGGGGCAATAAATGTTCGCATTCAATTAATTAAATAGATATTGATATGATAGAAAAGTGAATAAAAGACAAAGACAGAGTGTTTTAGCTAAATTTTTAGCAAAGATGTAGAATAAAGCCATTTACTGGTTAAAGCACACCTAGCCAAAACTACAGTACTTTGGATCCCACTAAGGTGTGTAAGACTGTGAATGTGGGTGTTTTAGGGAGAGAGTACAACAGAGTGTAAGGAAGACTGTGTGAGTGTGAAATCAATCTGTGTTTAATTATGCGTTCTCCTGCAGGCTTTGTGACGCAGGAGGGCAGTTTGCAGCTCGGGTGCCTTTGCTTCGACTTTTAAAATGGCCACCAATCTCAGATGGCATGTTAGTGGCCCTCCAATGCTGCACATCACCTGCTCACACTCCTCCCATTTCATTGGATTACATGACTTTTGTTCAATGGCCCCACGTTATTTTGTTCAACTTCCTGCACCATTTCCTGTTGTTTGTTTTAGATTCACTATACGTAGTGTGTAATTGCTAGTCGTAGAAATCATAGAGCCCTGAAATTCATGCCCTGAAATTCATGCTGTGTGTAAAGTTTGATAGCGCCTAAAGCCTTACTTTAGATTAATCTTAAATAAACAAATCTATTTCTTGTGTAGATGAATAGTAGGTTATAATAACACATATGGGAACCACAACAGAGGTCACCAATATAAATGTCAAAAAAATAAGGTGTTGTAAGATTTGTATGAATAAATTTTTGTAAACAACACAAGCTTGTCTAATCTTTGAAGCTTACACTAGAAATGTAGGAAGTAACACCACACCCATTTTTTTTGCTCATCCACTCACATAGTGGGTGATAATTTTTCAAAGCAATGAATGGCGAGGTTGATTGGCTGACTACTCCCAAGAAACACAATGCAATTATCATATTGTGTGGCTAAATGAAAGAAGCAAACATGGGTAAAATGTATTTTGTTATTTTTTTTTCACCCCCCCACCTTTATAAACTGACAGTATAACCTCACAAGCCCCAAGGTGCATTAAGCTGGTAATGTAATATAGGATGTCAGAGATTGTTTAAATATGGATGTGGCAAAATATGTTCTAGACTGACTGATAAACAGCAAGCTGAGGGTAGAACACAGACCTGAGAAAGTACAATAAGGCTGATTGAAGCCAGCTGACACGTATGTTAACCTATTAGGCTATCACAGACAAACCTGACTGAAAGTGTCTGACAGAGCTGGATTCATGGGGTTAGAAAACTGAGTTTAAATAGATATGAAAGTAGACCGTGTTGAACACAGTACCAAACTACATAAAAATGGCCCCAAAATCTGGACAGTTTCAATTCAAGAGTATTCGAATAGCAGTTTTTGCAACAAACTTTGTTCAAAAGTGGTGGGACTAACAGGGTTGGGGACATATCAGCACAAAGATGATCTGAAAATGGTAAACACGCTCTCCCTCATTTAAAATGATACTGGTAAGATGCTTTTGGGAAACTGGACCGAGTCATTTTAGGCTCATCACACAAGCCAGCCCTGAAAAGTAAATATGGCTCAAGTGTGTGTGTTTGTGAGTGTGTGGGAGAGAGATGTATGAGAGGTGTTGTCACCTGCTGAGCTATGACTCCCTCAGGTGTGTTATGTGGTATGGAGACTCTAGGAGTTCAGGGGAACCTTTTAGTGTCCGTCACAGTGGATCAGAGTTAATAACCCCTACATCACTGCGACACAGTGGGGGGAGAACACTGACCTTTACACACACATATCCCAGCACCCCTCCAACACACACACACCTCTGTTCAAACTTGTATTCACTGCACAAATTCACAGGGGTGTTAAGTGTTTCAGAAACTTTAGAACTTCTAGAAAGAAGAGTTCAGTACTCTTTAAAGTGGCGTTTTGGCTTTACATTATTAAATGGTTAAGATGTAAGAAAAGTCACTTAGAGTTGTTTGATGAGAAATGCTTTGTCCTTAAAAAACTACAGGAGAGTCAAAAGTGGTGGCAACTGTAACTAGGCACCTAGTGTGTTTAATGGCTTTAAAAGTGACTAGATTTGTGGTGAAGACATTGTAACATCTGGTTCCTATCACCACCAGTGTAAGGGAATCAGAGTCTGTAAGTTTCTCTACAAAGAACTACTTCACATCAAGCCACTCCACCCCAGTAAAAATAGGTTATGTAATAACAGTGTATTAGCCCTCCATCAAAGCTTCAGTGTACCTGTTCCTCAAAGCACACACACACATACACACACACCCACTAGTATCCAAGTAAACTCAATCAGCAACCCTCCCCAGGTTCCCAGGAGGATGCAGTGTCACCGGGTGTGGCAGTGATGGATGATCCGGTTATGACCTGATTTGATCCAACCATGAAACTCCACCCATGCATAGCCAGTACAGGATGAACGTTTGTCAAATAAGTGTCTCACATGTCTACACTCTTCTTTCCGTTTCTTTCTTCTGTTCACTTCCTCACAAACAACCACCCACACAATGCAAAGGAAGCGTTTTGCTCATTACTAATAAAGGGAGCACTGTCCATGGTCCTGAAAGGCAAAACACTCCTTAGAGTCAACCTGAACTGGTGTTGTGGAATGAGTGGAGTGTCAAGTTTAATCAGTAGAACTACAACATTTCACAAAGACGGTACACATTTTCGCAAATGTATACACTGAGAAAAATGAGTGCTTTGAATGTATCTGATTTAAATATGCACATTGATTCCACATACAAAACAACACAATTACAACATTTCAGTTGAATGTTTTTTTGTTGTTGTTTTTGTACCATTTTCTCAGGGTAATAGAAGCACAAACAGAATTAATTAGACTTTTAGAAAATGATAACCATCGTGTTTTGACTTCAGAATGAGTTTACTAGTTATCTGAGCTTGAAGTTTGGTCTGTTGCACTAATTTGATGCTTTTAAGTGAATATTTATAAGCCAACACTGCATTAAACATGCTGTACTTGTACGAGGACTGAGGGGCGATGTTCCCGTAAAGTTAATGCATAATGAGAGCCTAGCAAACTATTAGTAGCCTAGTGTCCCACATTCTTATAATCACACATCGCACTCGCTGTTATACAGGCTATGGTGTACGTGCTGTATGAAATGACATAACAGGTTCCTGTAGCTGCACAATGGATGCAACTGTTTTTAGTCATTCACACTAAAGGAAAGCGGTTCTCCATGTTTGTGCTCATGTTTGTGCTCCATGTATGGTCTCAAATTATTGTCCAAAATCAAATCAGTGTTATTTCGTTGGACTGTACAAAACTGCCTTTCCCCTTGACATCATTGGGGCTCATTTTTATTGGATACAATGCAACAAGATAAGTGTAGCATTGTCATGTAAGTCATAAAACACAGAATACACAAACTCAAGATCTCTACTGAGGTTGAGTAAGGAACCATCACGTTTAGCATAGCCTATGGTGCATTTTGGAAATGTAAGAATTCATCCTTTTCTGTTTAGTCATGTCATGCCTCTGGTACTCTGAAAAATGAAAAAAAGCAAAAATAATATTATTCTCTTTAATGTTAAAAACATTTCCCAGGGCTTCAGGGTGTTCAGGGATGTATGCTGGACTGTGTGGACTGAATGCAGACTCTTGGTTAGCTGATATGCTGCATAGTGCATAACAACAGGGCAGAGAGAGCCCAATAAGAGAGTAGCCTGGTGTGGACTTGGTGACAGCTGCACGTACACTATGTGATGGTGAATCCCAGCTGTAGGGGGCACCTCTCCACAGCTGCCCCCTGAGTGGTACAATAACAGTCTTTGATGAAACCTGGCAAGTATACTGATCAACACCTTTTCTTTTCATAGTGCACAGACTCTCCAAGGCTTTGGAACACTGCCCAAGGCTTTAGTTCATGAGTTCATGCTGCACGTCCAGTGAAATTGAAGAATGTGACCACATCTATGCTGGGTGCTTTTCCACGGTATCTTGTGAGGTATCTGCATGACTGAAAGAACACGTGTGGAAATGTATGTATTTGATATTGACTTGCCACATAACTTATTCAGCAATTATAATGAAGTTACTGATTCTTAGGACTATCATGATTAATAACTGAAAAATGAACACTTCAGCTTCATCTTATAATATTCCAGGCTTTTTACATTCTTACATTCCTATTTTTCAGTATTCATGGAATAAAGTGCAAATGGAATATCCTTGAGTTGCAGTAGTGAAGAATGGAAGCCTGGACCCGGCATGTCCCAGCCATTTACGGGGTTAATGGGTTAAATACATTAATTACTGAACTGAGCTACTTTAATTCCCACCCATAACTGCCACTAATGGTCATGTACACATATATATAGAAAGGAACAGTCAGTAGAGCAAGGCAGTCTAGAGCAGCCGCTCCTGAGCATGAGGCTACCAATGCCAAACATTACCTAGAAGAGTATAAAGCCCCCAGCACTGGACGAACACTGGATGAACTTGAGTGTATACATAGTCATATGCAAAAGAATACTTCAGCCAGATAACATGGTCTGTTGATTTTCTGAGCAAACATAAGTTGAACATCCTTTACTAGGAAGACTCTTATATATTAGGATGAATGGACCAACAGAAATGACTCGAAATTGCTTGGGAAAATATCTGGTACCATTGACTTACATTAAAACTGAACTTATAATTAATAGACTTTTTGCCCTCCTGTAAAGCTGCCATTTGCCATTTTGGAGATACCTGCTTTTATATGGAGAGCGACTGTGCTTTTCCTTGTTTTTTGCAAAGGTGGTGGGGACCAAAACTTATCAGTGATGTTGCCCCCTACTGTTTTGATAGATTCTATAGATATACTATGATATTCATTGGCAAAAAAAAAATGTAATTTAGTTTAACATATCTAAAAATAAATAAATAAAAATGTGACAGAACTTTAGCACAGAGCACAATATATGTTTTTTTTCCCCAATATGTTAAATGCAGCTAATAAGCAGTGAATGTGTATTAAAAGCATGCAGAACTGTGACCTCTGTTAAAAAAATCAGAACATCAGTTGACCGGGGGTGACCAGACATTTCCATATGGCTGTTAATGTCAGGGAATGTCTCAATTATCATTGCTATAATGAGTCATTATTGCCATGTAATGTGTACAAAACAGAAAAATATTCTAAATGATGTATTTCTTTGTAAACAAGTAAGTTAAACCTATAACCTTCCATTTGTCACGCCTACAACTCAGTAATAAGTCAATCATTTCGCACAGTTGTACTTTTTATGTCTTTGCTGAATAATCAGCCTGTAAGGATGTGGACAGAAAGTTGCGTAAGAGCATGAACAGAAAGTACCAGACTAATGCATAATTCATAACTGCAGATTTGACTTCTTTAAGCAGTTTGTCTGCCTTCTCTGCTGTCTGTTTAGGCCTGAAATCTCCAAATTAAATAACGGAATTGCAAATGCACCTTCTGTCCTTTTGGAAATAAAGTCAGCTGCTTAGCTGTGTGGGCAGAAGCGTGTAATAGTGTGAGGGTGGTGAGCTCTGAGAGAAGCCATGACTTAAGAGAGACAGAGAGAGACAGAGACAGAGAGGGAGAGCATAGGTCACTGCTTCAGTCCAACTAAGACATTTCATTTCTAATTTAAAAGAGAGAAGAAAGGAGCAAAACAATATCATTTGTTCTCTCTCTTCTGGCTCTTTCTCACCTCTTCTGTCTAATCATCAGCTAAATGAGAGCCTAAATGTTTAATGCCTGTGGCCAGAGCTCTTAATGAGTGTGTGTGTGTGTGTGCATGTGTGTTTGTGTGTGTGTGTGTGTGTGTGTGTGTCTAATAAAGACGGTCAGCTGTCTGTCCTAGAAGCCCCACATTCTGCTCAGTGGATGATGATAAAATACTTAATAGTGTTTCGAGGATTCCCGAAGTGTTAATTAAAAAATGACTTATATTTACTATTACAAGTCTTCCGTTTCAGCTCTAATCCATTTATTGCCTTTGCAGCACTTACCATCAAAAGAATAGTTGCACCCAGAAGGAAGTGTGGGATTTCAGTGCTACTGGGAAGGAAGATAAAGGTTACCAGGAACAATGAATGATGACATTTAGACAGACATGGGTAATATTTATTCAGCCACACATACAGAAGTATATCTTTCAGTATGCTAACATACTGTCCCATGTGTCCCATGTTTGCTAACACAACAAGTGGAGTTGTAGAGGTTCCTAATGGAGTTCTGTGATAATCCATCTCATGCAGCTTGAATATTCTCACGCAGTTCCTGTAGGCGTGGAGGTGGAATGACATCAGGCCTTCTGGACGTGTGACGTGCAGTGAAAAAAATGTATTCTTGGCCCTGACCACGGTGCCTCCACACACGGCTTCGACAAAAGCACGACTTGTCTCTGAAGATGACCCACTGCCACTCTGGGTCACTCCATGACAGTCTGGCACGACACCTTTGCAGTCTTTGCAGAAGATGGCATTGTCTTGGCACTAACAGGATGACTCACGGAGGGCATCCTTGTTTGCTGAATGTCTGAAATAGTTGTTGTTGGATCACTCCACAAGTCAGATCGTCTATCGGTTCTCCACAAGTCTATCGGTTCTCCCTCTCCATGGTTCGTGTAGGTCTCGCAGATCCTTGATGCCACTGGTGTGTGCCTTCTTCTTGACGGTGTGCTATGGTAATATATCTGCATGACCAGTATGGCAAGCAATACATCGATAAGACCATCTTGCTTCAAAAAACTCTATGTAATGACCCCTCTTGATTTTTCCCGAAAACGTAAATGTTTTTTTTCTGCATGCATCATAAAATTGTAACACATTGTACAGACCAGCTGTTTTTTTTTCTAATTATGTAAAGAAGCTACGTCTGAGGAGATTAGATGGGGGATAATCCACTTGCAAGGCTAAACAGTGTAAAAAAGAGAAGAACAGTTCGTGTCTTTACTATTATAACAAACGGTTAACATTTAAAATCAGGCTTACAGAGGTAAACTTTAAAAGCTTTCATCACTGAAAGAACTAAAAAGTCCACAGGTGGTTCAGTCCAATGAGAAGATAACTCAAACCCATAAGTCTGAAAAGATGTGTAGCTAAGAAAATCAATACAGAAGCTGCCGGTATTTTCAGAAGAATGGACTGGCCATCCCAGACAGCAGAGAATGCAACCAAGTTCTAAGACTGAACTTTGGCTGCAAAAATCAATAACGATGTCTTTATTAGTCTCCCAATAGGAATGAAAAGGGCAAAATTAGCCTTATTTATTAATGTAAGTTAATGTGAACTGATTTTATTTGTAGCAGTTTTGGCACATTAATATTGATTTATTCATCACAATGTTTTGCATGTGTTGTATTACTATTCAGCTTCAAATCTATTTCCAGTACATTTCTTGCCTTATGTTCTTTTAGTAGTGTGTGCAAACTAAGCATAAGACAGAAATAGGAGCTGCATTACGCTAGCAGCTTTCTGTTTGCCCTCATCTTTGGTACAGAAGATCTCTTAAGCGCCATATGGTTCTAGGATTGCATAGTCTGTGCAGTACAGTGACTCAAAAGAGGGTGTGACGCAAACACACACACACACACACACACACACACACACGCACACATACACACATGCACAACCACACAAACAAACACACACACACACACGCACACATACACACATGCACAACCACACAAACAAACACACACACATGCACAACCACACAAACAAACACACACACACTCGCACACACACAAACACACACTCGCACACACACAAACACACACACACACACACACACACACGTGCACACCCACACACACACACACACACTCGCACACCCACTTGCACACCCACACGCAAACACACACCCACACACACACTCTCACACACACACTTATATATATAGTATAATCCAAAACATCACATGTTTGTTGTGACTTACTAGTTTAGGCTAATCTTGTAAGCAAGTTGTGACTTACATTCAGGCTGTGGTGCAGTGTATTAATTGATTCAATGTCAGTGGTGCGAAGCACCAGCAAAGAGCACTCCAATAATAATTTCTGTCCTATGTTTGTTTGTTTGTTTGTTTGTTTGTTTGGTTTGGTTGGCTTGTTGACAAAAGACCATTAGCATAACCCGGCTGACTTGCATAGGTTGGGGTAGAATAATGTAAATAATATAAATACTTCAGTAATCTTTTTTTCTAAGTGCATAAAAATGAGCAAATTTAATGAAAAACGTTTTTGTTATGCACCACTGAATGAAGTAAATTCAATCCATTACTTGTTTCAGTGCGCCTGTCTACTTCACCGTGCACATTTTTAAAAACTCTATGTGTGGGCGTATGAGTTAGGAGGGGCTGGTTTACAGCATTATCTGAAATTACATAGACCTCCCCCCTCACAAACAACCAGCGGTGGTCTCTAGTTCTAATTGTTCCTCGCTGCATGACACACAGCCAGATGTAATTAGAGGGGAGATGTATAGTGAGCTGAGTGTGTATGTGGTTGAAAGGGGTTGTTAGATGTGAGTGTGTATGTGGTCTAATTTAACCTGTACCCAGCTGTATATATGTATATATATATATATATATATATATATATATATATATATATGTGTGTGTGTGTGTCTGTGTGTGTGTGTGTGTGTCTGTGTGTGTGTGTGTGTGTTCCTCTCTTAAGGGTTTCACTGAAGTGTTAAAATGAATGAGCAGTATAAATGAATTCGAGTGGGACTCTCATGGTTCATACTAAAGCAATTTGCACTTGATTATCCCAGTCAGATGGGTTTCAGAGTGTCAGGCTGTCAGACCCATAAGTGCCTTAAAATAGTATTTAATCTCTATTACCTTTTATTAAGCCTCAAGTGAGGACAGTACAATAATCTGCAAAATTTCCAGGTTATAAGTGTCTGACCTTTTAACGATTCAGTGTGCTTATGATTCCTTCGAAAGTGCATCGTGTCGGATTTAACCAGTAAATCAATTCAGCAATTTTGTTTTAACTCTAAATTATGTTTACAGAAAGCACTGAGGGAGGCACTGGGAATAGTGCTGGTGCCTAACAGTTCTTTCTGTGTGGAGTTAGCATGTTCTCCCTAGGTCTGCGTGGGTTTCGTCCGGGTGTTTTGGTGTCGGATATGCAGTCGGGTAAATTGGAGATGCTAAATTGATGGGGTGTTTCCTGCCTTATGCCCAACGAGTGCTGGTATAGGGTTCAGCACCTACCCAGGAATAAGCAGCGGAGATGATAAATTAATGTATGAAATGAAAACAAATGAAAAGCATTTCTGCCCACCACATTGTGGACTGGGGTTGGATCCCCCACCAGGGCAGGGCACAAACAATAGTCCAGTAAATGTACAGTGGGGTGCGAAAGTTTGGGCAGCGTTGTTAATTTTCCTGATTTACCTTTATAAAGCATTGATTGTTTGGAAAAAAAAATTCAGTTAAATATATCATATAGGGGACAAACACAGTGATATTTGAGAAGTGAAATGAAGTTTATATGATTTACAGAAAGTGTGCAATAATTGGTTAAACAAAAGTAGGCAGGTGCATAAATTTGGGCACCAAAAAAAAAAAAAAACGTTAGTAGATCCTCCTTTCGCAGAAATAACAGCCTCTAAATGCTTCCTATAGCTTCTAATGAGAGTCTGGATTGTGACTGAAGGTATTTTAGACCATTCTTCTTTACAAAACATCTCTAGTTCATTCAGGTTTGATGGTTTCCGAGCATGGACAGCTCTCTTTAAGTGACACCACAGATTTTCAATAATATTCAGGTCTGGGGACTGAGGTGGCCATTCCAGAACGTTGTACTTGTTCCTCTGCATGAATGCATTAGTAGATTTTGAGCAGTGTTTAGGGTCGTTGTCTTGTTGGAAGATCCAGCCCCGGCGCAGCTTCAGCTGCAAACAATCAATGCTTTATAAAGGTAAATCAGGAAAATTAACAATGCTGCCCAAATTTTCGCACTCCACTGTAACTCTCTGATGTGTATTTTTGTTATTTCAATTAAACTGTACTATCTCCATGCGTCCATCCTTTGTTTAATAATACTATGGGTTGCACTGTTTATAACTGATTCCTGCTACTGAATATCTCACATCGGAAGATCAGTTGTTTCAGCAGAAAGGTTAGGGTCAGGGCCAAAACAATACCCAGTTCCTACTTTCCAAAATCTTAAACCCCTCATAATTGGATGCTTCATTACTATTACATATACTTGGTTTATGGTTTACTGAATAGGCAGGCATGAATTTGAGAACCTTAAGCCTCTGGAATCTAAGGCCATTGTCTAAATATTTGGATGTATATTTAAATTTGCCCTTCGACATGACTGCCACATGATACCCACATGTTTAATATCTAATATTTAATATTTAATACAGTATAACAAGTTTAAATCAATCTCAGCTCTTTCTAATTATAGTTTTCTGGAGCAACCTCAGCAGCTGTAACTGTTTTGAACACTTCACTCTACTGAGTGAAAGATGTAGGGTTACCGATATGATGGGTAAATTTAGATGGACACATGAATTCACACTGAGATGCAGATTCAACTTTTCATAACCTTGTAATCCAGAATGTGAGTCATTTACAGTCCCATGATAAGCTGTCATTAATAATAAAACAGTTGTCATTAATAATAGAAGAAACTATTAGTTTTAATAAGCCGGAGATGCAGATTTGCACATTTATAGAGCCACATATCTGAGCTGTATTATCACAAAGATAGAGAAACGTATAGAAACAGAGAAAACAGAGAAACCAGCGGAGATCATAGTCTTTGTCACAGATACCCCACCCATACGTAGATGGAAAGGCTGATAGCTTTACCTGGCCATCCTGTCACAATTCTGGCAGTTGCATTCTGATTGACTATGCACACATACACATACAGTATATGCACCTCCATGTCTTGTTGCACACCCATCCGGTGTGAATCACTGTTTTATTGTTCTAGCTAAGTTCCACCTCGGAAACAGCAGCCTTAGCCACAGATAGCCCCACCTACTGTATATGTCGTGACTCTGTTTTGCTCTGTTTGACTTCTTTTATACGTCATGCCATGACGTATACCATGCCATTCTATGCTTGTGGTTTTGCATTCAGTCAAATCTCCTGTTCCTGTAGCAGTAGGATGCTCTTGCCCACGTTAAGTGGTAAAAGGTATCCGATTCTCCCTAGACAGTCTGGCAATGTGAGGGTACTTTGATCATGACTGCTGGAAGGTTTAATGAATGTAGAGGAATAAATGTAATTAGGTGCTACCCACTGCTGACAGCTGCCAACTAATAACTTCATGTACACCCTGAAAATAAAGCCACAGGCCTGAAGGCATGACTACTGATGCAAGGATCCAAAGCATGAAAGCTTTTTAGATAAGGTACATGTGTTATACCTATTCTGAAGTACTTCAAAAAACAGATAAAAGAGCTTTGTGTTGTTCTGATCAGCTTCTTAGTAGCTGCGGTAAGGAGTTTGTTCCATAGTCCTATTCTATATCTACTCAAATTTCACTCTGTATTGGTAATCAATAATGTAATCAAGAGCATCCCTTGCTGTGTATATGGGTGTGTTAAGAGTTTCTGTGTGAGGTTGGAGGTAATAGCAGTTATGTAAAATGATGTAGTATGATAAGAACAACCGGTCCCTATAGATAATTCTTCTAAACAAACATCTCTTGGGACATTAAGGACTTCACATATTGCTAGGGTGATTAGAATGGTAAAGCTTTAAATCAACCAGCTTCGATTGGTTAAGGGGCAGAGAGCCCTGGGCTAATCTGGAAGCCCCAGAACAGGGAGAAGGTTGGTGTGGTAAATGGTATGGTGACGTGGAGAGTTTAGGGCAGAGAAGGTCAGGAGAGGTTTAAAGATGCCATTTTTGGGAAGGCTTGTCCTCTAGGCCACACTTCCAGCTTTCCCCTTTCCCTCTGATCTTCTGAACTCCAACTCCCAGAACCCACTACCCGATGATGTCATAGTCACATGTCCATCATTGCCCAGTCATGCCCTATTTCCTTGTTCGTCATCACCAGGGTATTGGTTATTTTCAGCTGTATCTTATTTAGTCTGTTCCTGGTTCACATGCAGCCATTGCAAAGTTTTTCCAACTCCTGTTGCCTGACCGAGCGGTCTATCCTAGTGACACTGATTCTGATTTTCTGATTTGTTCTCTGGTTCGCCCCTTCTCCTCGTCTACCCTCTGTTATTGGTTGCTCTGTTCTGATTTTTTATTTGGTTTTGACTTCTGACTGCCTCTTCGTATCTGACTTTGCCTGTCCCTTGTACTATATTTGATGGACTCTGTTTTTGAGCCTGACTGTTAACCGGTAAATAAACCCAGTCTTGATTTTAGCTCAGTGTGCCTCAATCAGACTCTGTCCGGCATGAGACTCAGTTACTTTGATTTCATCTTATTCATTGCTAAAACAGCATTTTTAACTCTTTAAAAATACCAAAAAGAAACTGAATAACTTGCCATCCATGTGTCGAGTTCCCTAAGCCAAGCTGACAGGGGTTCCTAAGGTCACTTGCATATTTTTGACACATTTCTAACACATCTGACTCAGAACGCCAGGAGCTTGTTCATTAATTCATTAATTAGCTTGCAGCATGGAAGAAGACAATGGAGACCAAGTCATAAGATGTAAAAGTGATCTTGATGTTTTGTTGCTGAAGGCAGGAACGCTACAAACAAAAGGAAAAGTTAGGAAAACCACAGGAAGGCAGTGGAAGAATTAGCAACACTAACACTAGAAAATAGACACAGAACAAACAAGGTGCCAAGCAAGGTGTAAGACAAACATGAGGGGACTTTACACTGGGGAGGGCAGACAGGCAACAGATAAAAGGCCAGGCTACAGACAAGATGTATGAGAGTGGCATGAGAAAAGGGGCAGAGCCTGGGACGAGCAGGAAGACCAAAGCAAGCACATATATGCTCTTGGTAAGAAGGAGGCAAGGGAAGCACAGTTAAAGAAAAATACAAATACAAGTACATTACACAGTCAGGTCAGAGGGAAAGTACACCAGTATCACCAGAAGTTTCTTGGATTGGAGAATCATTAATAAAACCTAATGACAATAATTGTAACGGTCACTTTAGGTGCAGGCATTGAGCGCATGCGCGCCGTATGTCGTAAGCAAGAGAGAGGATCAGTTCTGGGATTGTAACCACGAGGTGTGGGTGCTCCTCTGCCCAATAAAGGATCCAGTTTCCGAACGGCTGTCTCCCGCCTGGATTTCTTTTATGGAGGCCGGGAAAGCAGCTAACTCCCTGTGGCTTTCACCCACTACTGAGTTTGTTACATACTGAACTCGGGCCTCTTTATTCTGACCTAATATTATTAATATTATGTTATGTAATGTTAATGCCTTGATTTATAAAACATCCAGAGAAAGCTCATCCAGAATATCCTGGGATTTAAAATTGTTTATCTGTATAATGTACTTTACATTAAAGGCCAGATGCTAGTACGGTAAAACCCTATATTACTTTACCTTACTTTACTTTATGCTGAAACTACTGGAATCAGTCTATCTGTGTCTCACCCACAAGCACATTATTTGGTAGTGATGGTTGCTTTGTAGAATGATGGCATTCTGGCAAATTTGCCTTTACTTCCAACCTGGCTACTTTAGAATGGCTACAGGGACAGTGCTGCTTAGAAGCAAAGCATTTCATGCTAGAAACACATACAGTATTATTATACAGTGTGTATATTCTGTAGTCCATACAGCCTGCCTACAGTTTGAGCAGATATGAGCTTATCATTAGGTGTGATAGGCACAAAAATGTGTAGAACAGAGAGAAAGACAAAACAAACACAGGGCCAGAGACGTTTAAAAAAGTCCTGAGATAGATCTGACCAATGTATGGTCATAAACTCTCTGAAAATGATTTATGTTTTTAATACCAGTGGTGTTAAACTGAAGGATGTTCAGGCATGAAATCAGCCGGATCCAGTTCTGAGATCCTTTGTTTAGTTTTTGCACTCTGTTTTATGCCACAGTCACAGTGGAGCCATGAACGGACATTATCCACAACCTGCAGCTCTCAGGCACGTTTTCAGAGGACAACAAAGTGGTCTCAGAGCCTGGACACTTCATGTGCCTTGAGTATTAGGATTATACGTGGAGGCCAAGTTATGTAACAACACGGCCAAGAGGCATTTAAACCAGATACAAGTCCGATCACTCAAACCTCTTCAGTAGACGCATTTCAGCCTCATGTCATAGAGGTGTAATTGTATCCATCTCTCGGATTGGAATATCACACATTGGGCATCCCTAATTACATACAAAGATATAAAGGACTAGTCATTTTGTCCATTAAACTAGCTAAGCATAGTTTAACCAAAGCTACTCAGCCAACAGCGATCCTGTGTTCAGAAACTGAACACTGATGAAAGGCTAGAGGACAACAACACGGCTAACAATGTCCAGCATGCTGAAAAAGACAGTGAAAGGTCTGAGCCATCTCACAGTGTATATTTAGTTTTTGAACCGTATTAATGTTGGATGTTAATTCGTGACACATGGCTTGAGTTCGTGCAGGGTGATGTGGTGAACTTGTAGTAGCTTTGCCATGCCGAGGTCTTAAGGAGTGTGGAATTTCTTTTTAAAAACTGTGAAACCCTGGAAAAAGCAAGGTGAGAACCGATGGCATTACTCATTCACATGCACACGTGGCTGAACAGAAAGCGAGTGCGTGTAATGCGTCATGCACAGGGTGAGAGACTGCATGTGTGTATTTTTACAATTTGTCAACGGGCCTCAAAAGGGTGTGATGTCACATCTGTCAAGCTCCTGTTGGACTTTATTGGTTTGGCTCAGGCACAAAATCTGCTATAGTCACAATACGCAAATGCACAGACACACACACACACACTGTTCTTCTCGCTCCTTTCTTCTCCAGTGTTTGGGGATTTTGGTCCAGATGGAATCTCTCTATTGCTCACTAATTATAGTAACTTCCTTTGTACACACACACACACACACACACACAGTCTTTGAGTGTCACAAATAGAAGAAACACAGTTTTAGTCCTTGATGACATAATCAGAAATCGTCGACCTTCAAGTTTCAGGCACACAGCTTTAGTTTAAAGAATCCACACTGTTCTGCTCTGTGCGCGTGGCCAGCTTGGCCAGACTGGAAAATGCTTATTGTTTACTGATATTGATTCAACATAAATTCAGCATTCAGCAGCCATTCAACACAATTCTCTGTTGTACTGATGCTCCAAACCTCAGCCTGTCTGCGTGCACACACTAGTCAGCATGCTTCTCGTATTATACCTATAAGCCAATAATATTATACGTATGAAACTGGATGTCTATGTAATCATACAATACACTGTAAACCAGAATGATCACATTACTAGAAATACATTGTTTTGCATACGAACATTCATTTACAAATTGTTATTGCCTGTTATTGGCTCTGGAAACCATGGATGTGTGAAATGCACATCTGATGCACTGGACTTGTTATAAGAGAGGCTTTAAATGTGTGAATAGTTGGGACAGTAAGCTTAAAGATGTGGTCATGTATGACTTGTGCTATTTTGTGCCTACTATCAGGTTAAAGGGTGTGGCTTCTGGTGACTTACCTGCTCTCCCAGCCAGTCAGGTCTATGGTGTTGGTTTCCCCATTGCTGCTGTGTCTAATAAAAGAGCCTTTGCTTTGTTTCCTGCATCTTCTTTGCCAAGACATCATATAAAGGGACTTAAACTGGTTTGTTTAATGTGGCGGTTGGTTTTATAGTTGCAGATATTACCTCCGTTCAATTAGCATGCTCATTTAATTTCTATTTTTTGCTATTTATAACCTAGTTTATACCTATCCATCAATATATTTGTTTTATCTCTGACTGTAGAGCACAGTAACAAAGAACTCTGTGTCCAAGAACCATCTTTGTAAACTTTGTTTAGACTATTTGGTTTTATTAATAGCTATTATGCAACCAGTTCACAGTGTGAAATGAATCACTCATGAATTCTAGCTTAATTTATGATACATTCTTCATGCTGTTATTTAATTTAACCTAATTTATTAAAACTGTATTATAATTGAAAACAACGATGTTAATGAAAATGTGTCTTTCAACTTTGCATTCTGTTATATTTAGTATACTTTATTTGTTTTAACCAAATTAAAATCAACAACCCTGTTACCAAGACATTTATGGTTCTCATAACAGCCTGATTGTGAGAAAATGGCTTTTTCAGACATTGCTTATTCTACCTGGATAAACGTGGGGCCCTGGAGCCTAATCCAGTACTCAATGGGCAGTAGGGAGGAAACACCCTGGACTGGCCACCAGTCTACCAGAGGGCAAACACAGAGATATACTCATTCACACTCACACCTAGTGGCAGCCTATAGTATAAACTTAGTATACCTATCTCCAACTCAAATGATTGCATGACTTTAGGCTGTGGGAGGAAACTACAGCACCTGGAGGAAACCCACACAGACATGAGGAAAGCATAATATCTCTTGTATGTTAACAAGAAACTTTCTATGCATTGTACGACATACACAGCACTGTCTCCAGTCTAGGGAGGAAAACTCAAAACCCTGCTCTCCAGTCACGAGCGTGCACACTATAAACCACCATAAGCATACCCGGTCATACATATACATAAACATGCCCACCAGGTCACTAAGTATAGGCCTTATGGACCATGGGTCAATAACACTCAAGGCTTTTTCAGGGGTATGTCATTTCTATGGCAACCACTTTAACTGATGCAATGCCCTCCAGTTCTTTGTAAGCTACTACAAGCTGCATAGCTGGAGACTCATTAGTTTGGGCAGCATCCATATCATGTTTCCACAATAAGGTCAAAGGCTTTTGTGTCTGTGAACACTTACGTCTTCAGTCTAGATGTTCAGAACTTTTACTTTGAACGCTTATGAGTCATCTTACAGGTGCGTGTGAATGCACGTGTGCGAGTCGGTGTGTGTGCGTATTTGGCACAAAGAACGGCATCATATTGAATATCATTTACATAAGATCAATGGCATATTTCATTTGACCTTGTTTGTTCAGCGAGAAAACACCAATAAATAGACGAACATAAATAACCGTAGTAGCAGAAAAAACATTATATATTGTTATGAAAAGTTTTGGGGGAACTGCATTTCTCCATTTGTCTGTAACGCAGTTATGTAACATGCCACTGACCCTAAAGTCAGTATTCATATTACAGTTACAAACCCTGCATTCCCCCTGCAGTCGTTACCAATAGAAATTAGGCAAGTAGGTTGGTACACACTTTATCTCCATCCACTATTTAACAGCATGCTTTTTTTGTTTTCTAGATATTTATTTGTGCTAGCGATGGAGAAATGACAGCAATGTTTTCACTGCAAATAAAAGGCAGTTGCAAAGACTGGACACATTTTCTTCCTGTGGTGACTGCATAGTGATGACTGCATTGTTACTTGATACAAACAAACGATTTCTCTCCAGGATTTTTATATTTAGCTGGAACGCATCTGTTTTGTGTTTGGCGTCAGTGAAACCACAGGAACCAACAGCTGGACACTGAGTGTTGCCTCTTGCCTCGACATTTCCTAGGAAATGCTCTTGAGCTGGTTTAAATCAACTCTGCTGCTAGCGTTGTGGTCCTTTATTGAAGAAAGTAAAGGAAAAGACCTTGTGTATGGCCTCCTTACTAGGGTAGTGAATTGTGCTGATATGTGGGCACATGCGAGATTTATCAATCAATACACTTAAGGAAGGGAACCCTTCCCCTCTTGAGCAAGCCAGTATCCCTCTTGAGCAAGCCAGAGTGGCAAGGAAGAACTCTCTTAGAGAAAAAGGATGAAACCTTGAAAGGGACCCAGGCTCAAGGGGGAACCCATCCTCCTCATGTCGATCCCGGAAGAAGAGAGATAACAGAGCTTATGAGATTGTAAGACAGGATACAATAAAGGAGCTTGGAACATCTTGTAGAAACATTCTGATGAAACCAGGAGGTGGTAAATGGAAAGTTAGAACCGCCCTATTGGTTCTAGGCTATTGTCAACTGGCAATTATGCAATATTGCATCTTAGACAATGTTGCATAGTAACTTAAACGTAGTGTCATGAGTAGTGTAATTAATTACTTTCCACGAGAAGTAAATAAGGACAGTTTAATAAGTAGTCAGTATATCATCCTTTTGTTTTTGAGGAACAACACCAACACTGATTATGACCAAAGCTAAAAGCTCATTAATCAGTAAATCCGTCGAGTCAGTAAAATTTCAAAACAAAAGCTCTAATTGTCTGCATTTGCTGCTTCTTTGATTGCTGTTGACATGGTCCACTGACCTTGTTTCACTACTCATCAGTTTGTCAAACACAGATGCAGGTAATTCTACTGTAATTAGTACCTAATGGGATGTATTTAGTTCAGGAAACTGAAACGTAGACTCCCCCAGTTTGCTGATACTAGAGACCCTCTGCCATGTGTTTGCTTTTCTAACCCCCATCCATCTCATAATGTGTGCAGTGAGTAAAAGAAAGGAGGAAAGAGAAAAAAGGAGTGAGGTACTGTAATGAGCATGGTGGCGGAGCAGACTCGGGGTCCTCAGGGATGGCGGTGTTATTTCTCTGAGTGAGTTTTAATTGCATCCTAAGACCTTAAACAGTAAATGAGACAAAACAGCCAGAAACACTGATGACATTTTAATGGAAGGTAATTAAGCTGACTGTAAATGCACTACAGTGTGAAGTCTGCAGTTTCAACCCAAGTAGCCTTTTCTGGCTAATGAATGGAAATGTGTGAGGGACAAAATGAACTGATTGGTGGTTTGATTTACTTTTCTAAGGCTAGGAAAGTTTAGAAGTCACAGCTATCACCAGCGAAAGCAAAACTATGTATATATATGTTTTATTTATGATTTCTTTTGAGTAGACTGTTGAAACTTACAATGAAATTTACAGTGTTACAGCAGCAAAGATGAGAGATATAGATTCAAAACTGAAACCACATTAATGTTTATAAAAATAAAACAGGAGATATTTCATTACAATTTGAATTTGAATAAAAGTTGTTGTTGTATGTACCATCTTGCTTATGGCAAGGAAAATGTTGGGCCTTGTTTTTGTCATTGCTTGACATCCAAACAAACAGGAAACATCAAAAGTACAGACTCCAGTTTCTCAGTACAGAATGTAAACTGAATTAATTAACATTAATTAACTGGATATGACTCTATGAAATTAAACTCACCCTAACAAAAAAAATTATGACTGCAGTGCTATTGGGAAGGAAGATAAAGGTTACCAGGAACAATAAATGATGATAAATTTAGACTGATATGGGCAATATTTACTAAGAAACACATTCAGAGGCAGTGCCTGTCAGTATGGCATCAGGCCGCCATGTTTGCTAATGCAATATGTCACACATCTCGACATGGAGTTGTGCTGGTTCCTAAGGCATCCTGTGATAATCCATCCTATGCAGCTTGAATATTCTCACACAGTTCCTGCAGATTTTGCGGTAGAGGTGGACGTGGAGTGACACCAGGGCTTCTGGACATGTGACCTGTGAGAACAAAGAGTTGGCACTGACGACGGTGCCTCCAAGCACGGATTCAATGGTCGTCTCCACCAAGACAAATGCGGGATCCTTTACTGAAGATGACCAGCTGCCATTCTGATTCACCCCATGAAAGCCTGGCTTTGACACCATTACACCACTGATGACTCATGGAGGGCGCCACTGCTCACTGAACGACTGCATTTGTAGCTGTTGGGTCAGTCAGGTACAGCGATAAGGCATGTCCTTGCTTACCTCACGTGTGTGGCCGAGCATGAAACTTGAATCATTCGCATCAGTCTCACAATGTCAAACCTACCCACCAAGCGACATTCCTTTCGGTTGCTTCTGTGTGCCACTATTTGTCCAAACTATTCTTTTGCTGATAAGTGTATTATGTAGGTATCCCAATGACTGTAGGCTCTCAACTTCAAAGATTTTTTTTTTCAAAGCTAAACAATGTTCAGCCAGTCCAAATATGCAAACATTTAAGCTATCAGTGTTCAACAATGTTCAGTAGTTTAGATATAAAAGTGATTTGTGAGTATGATTCATCACTTAGCACTGTCTAGCTTCTGGAGTGTATAGTTAAACAGGGCTACTGCGCTAGTGTAAGGCACTGTGCCACTTTTCTCTCATCATTGTACAGTTTTTACATCAGTTCTTTGTTACCATGCTGAATCAGCATGAAGAGAGCAAACTAATGATGTGTGTCCTTATGTTTGCAGCTGAATAGAAGAAATACAAATAAACCAAGGTGCTCAACATCTGTAGTTCTTTTAAACCTGTGCGAGCTTCAGCAGTGAAAGCCTAGAAATATGACCTTATGGTGTTCTATTTAAGGACCACCGATTTTGTGCAATAGCAAACACATGGCTGTTTGAAAGCAAGAGTGTGAATTCTGACTCTCAGTGTGAATTCTGGGGCAATTTGCCCTATAAATTACATTTAAATGACATTTCAGTAATGCAAACCCAGGTAACATTAAACAGCAACCCCATGCTTTTGTTTTTTTGTGAACTGAAGGCAAGTCCTAACTGTTAACACAGAGCTCGAATTTCCTTTATTCTCAAGTTCAGGACAACAGGCACACACCCCACACCCCTGAAATGATATGTAAAGTCACGTTGGGTTTTTATGATGACATATTAGACGTTAAGCTACCCTAGCATGTTAATGTTGTAGCATGTTAGGTGCAGCACATCCCATAACAATGGTATGAATGTCCATGCAATGGTGTTTTCATTTGGACTACTACAGTTACTATGGGGAAACTGCAAACTGTTTATCATATAGGAAACAGCTAGTCAAATCAAACCTAGATTACATTACTGCGCCTCCTCTGGTAAAACTAATCTGTCTCAAAGAGGGCCTAAAAGTACCAGCAATGTAGTCATAATTCACATAATTTACAAACATTCTTTATTTCTTTTTTTTCTTACATTCAAAATATTTATATATATATATATATATATATATATATATATATATATATATATATATATATATATATATATATATATATAAATATTTTATATATATATATATATATATATATATATATATATATATATATATATATATATATATATATATATATAAATATTTTGAATAATATAATGAATGTAACTTTTATTTAAAGCACAATGACTGAATGACTGAAACTAATTCTTAGCATTAAATACATTTTTCTCTCAGATCTCAGATGTATATGGTGTGTAGCTGGTATCACTCCTTCATTTAATACTTGTTAAAATCTCCCTTTGCAATAACAACAGCTCTGAGTCTCCTGACTCAGTGATCTGAGACCATTCCTCCATACAGAATCCCTCAGCATCTTAGATAGGAAAGCATTGGCAAAAAAATCCCTTTTAATCAGATACAAACTGTTGATTTGCAGAATCTGGTTTTTCCTTCCAAAACACAAAACAGTCCCATTAGACACACTACTGATCTCTAAAAGTTCATTGCATTTGTATTTTCTCAATAACTCATTAAAATCAGAAGTTCCTACTGATAATGTTTTAGCTTTACATAATATCTAGCCACATGTGCAACTCGTGCACTCAGCAAATGCATATGAATATAACAGTATCTGATCTTTAAACGAGGCTGACATTGGTTTCATATTTGCCTATGCCAGCTCTGCTACGAAAACGTAACATGGTCTGGATCTGACTGTCAAAAAGAGAATGAACGTCATAAAGCCTGGCTGCTAGCTACAGACTGTGGCTGTTGTTTTGATGCTTATCAAGGTGGAGCTGCTCCTCTCTGCAGTCTATTCCATGTCAATGTTTAAGGTGGAGAAGCTGGATAATAGGAACCAAACTTCATCCTTCATCAAGATGATCAAGATCAGTTGTTCTGCATTCTAATACATACTCTGTTTTTACATTCCTGTCTAATTCCTGGACTTTTCCAGCCACAATGAGCAACAAACTACATCTGCAATTATGTGTTAACTTACACTGACAGTGTGCAATTTATCTTTACCTTTTAATCTTTAAAATATAAAACAATTTACACAATTATTAAAAAATATTTTGAACACTCCAGGTAGATGCTAATGGGTGGGATCTAAAAAGGGGTGGTGGGTAGGGTGCTCGTCTCTGGTGAGAAATGGACTACAACACACTTACAGAAGATCCATCTATGTTTGAAAGCTACCTGAGAACAACTTTAGCTTTCCATGTCTATGACATGTTGTTGCCCTCGTATGATACTTGAGAGGAAAGAACTCATCCATATTGAACATTAGAACTCTGATCCTTTCTGTCATCTATTTTACTTCCTCTTCTGCCACCACCCACTTGTCCTCTCTTTCCCTCTCACTCTGTCCCTGTCTCTTTCCCACCCACACATTTTCTCTCCACCCCCTCTCTCAGTCTCTTCTCACCCGATCTCTGTAGAGAGTTTTACACCAGAAAGGAGCATGCTGTCATCCATCCACAGTTCTTTAATTATTCAACCTAAAACTACTGTGTCTGTTTCTACATGCGTAAATAGTTGACTTGTCCATGCTCTGCACACAAATGCCATTACTGTAGCAACTGTTACCAGGTTGAACAACTTGAGCATTAGCAACAGTCTTGTTCAACTTTAGAATAATTTGTACAATACAATTCTAAATATCTAAATGTAGAATTTGCTTAACATTTGGAATGTATGGATACACACACAGACACACACACTGGATATGAGCATCAACAAAATGCCTAAACGTAAATGCTGACCATCCACACAAGTAGGACGCTGGCCAACTGGCCAGGGAATTGAGCCCAGGCCATTCTTGCTTTGGGGTGACGGTGCTAAACTCTGGCTTTAGAAGCATCATGCTTGTTGTATTTAAAACTGGACATTCCCTAATTACACAATTATTGGCATCACCCCTCGTTAAGATGTGTTAAAAGCTTTAAAATATATTACATTTTTATTGCATAAGCATAATCTTACACTGAAAATTGTAGAAGAATATAACCTTCAAGGGAACTTATATTAATTAGTAAGTCATCACTTCCTGTTTCCCTGGGGTATAAATATGACGTGATACAGAGGTCTGTTTCTCTAGAGTACTGCATCAAAGAGTAGCATCTTGGGGTCACAAAGTCTCCATAACAACCATCAGGCGCTATCTACATGGCAACAAGATGGGAGGCATGCACAGAAAAAAGCCTTTTAACTTACAAGCATATTCGTAAACTTCTCTAAGCGGTACTGGGACTTCAGCTGGGACCATGTGGTTTTCCCGAAAGATCCAAACAACAAATCTACAAAAAAAACAGTTCATCAGACACAAACTCAAGCTCCACCCATGGCCATCTCGATCCGCAGACCTCAACTCAATCGAATACAGAGAGGAATGGTCGAAGATCCCTCTCTGTGTATTCTTCCATTATGTGAAATATTATAAGAGACGATTAGGTGCTGTCTTGTTGGCAAAAGGGGGTTCTACAAATTATTAACCTCAGGGGTGCCAATAATTGTGGCACAGGTGATTTCACTTTTTTTGCACATGTTATTAAAAACCCAAAAGAATTTATTACAAGCCTATGAACACATCTTAACGAGGGGTGCCAATAATTGTGAAGGGCACTATAGATACATGAACTCTCTTGTTGGTCTGGCATTTAAGGGCTAGCCATAAAACCACATGATCGCAGAGCTGTTTGTTTTTACGTTTATGGTCCAACCTGTTCTAATCTAATAGGAAGTGTCTGTCCCTGGTGGAAGTTACACTGTTAGAATGCACCAGCAACAACCTCATTCAGCTAATAGTTCAACTCTAACCAAGATTGTAGCCGGGATTCATTTATACAAGTTTCAAATTCCATTATATAAACTTCATCACTCTGTGTGGTTGTGCTTCATGAGTTGAGCTAGAGGTGGCCAATATGATTTTATCACGATTAACTTAATTAGTTGTTGATATTGTGATAAATAGTAGGCTTTTCTGAGCATATGGTGAATATCGC
>JAMWET010003604.1:275000-277500 GCA_024036415.1 Prochilodus magdalenae | reverse complement strand
GAGGATGATGTGCCAGCACTTTAATAATTTTCCATGTCATCTTAGATCATTTTAATAGGTCAGTTTATCGTGATATTGGGACACAGTGCAAGAAGTTTATGAATTAGGCAAAAATCGACATATGTGTGTGATATGTGTTATCCTGTCGCTACTAATGGCTATCCGCCTTTCATCTCTGTTCACTGGCTACAATAAATCTGTAAATGTGTTCTGACAGCCCCTCCCAAATCTAACAGTTTATATTCATCCCAAAGCAGCTTTTTGAAAGTTCCTTCCATCTTCAAGGCATCTCATCAAAAGGTGCTTTGCGAAGCTTTACCCGTGGCATGATTACAGATGTAGTGGTAGTTAAAGTTTTATATTTTGTCTGTTTAAAATGTCTTGAAGGTATAGTGCTCAAATGTTAGCAGTGAAACCACACATACATAAAGGCGAGCATCAGTTAATAGTTGTTTAGACACTTTTAGAAAATGCTTACTGATTACAAATGCCTCCTTTGGCATTCTGCTTCATAACATCCTCCCTTGTGCTCATCTGGTGCCAGATTTCCAGGGCCTGCTTAAATTTGATGATGAAACTTGGGAATTTGAGTACGTGCAACAGCCATTAATGCCTTCTTGAGAGGAAAACGTGCCCAGGATCTCTTTAAACTCCACGCAGGAAAAAGTAAAACGACCAAACACCCGAATAGGCATTTGTATATCGTGCCTTGGCTGGTGATGGGGTAGTTCAAAAGGAGTAAGCCACGAATGTTTCAGTTGTTTGTTTGTCCCCCCCCACAATCCTCATGACTTGACGTCAAGGCAACGTCTTAGCTGAGGGGGAGGAAGCAAACATGTTGTTATGAGCTTACCTTACTGATCGATCTTCTCTCCGAAATGAAGAGAGATGCTCCTGTGCCTTCATTATGAAAACTCACCCACAGAGACACAAAGAGCAATATCTACACGCACACACCCACACACCAAACTTCTGATCTCAACCAGAAACACACAGCAGTTTCCACACATGCTACAGACAGCTGAAGCACAACAAAGCTTTTGCACCAGTAGCGTCGACAGAAGGCCATTTATGACTTTGACATTTAGCACGTAACTGCCACAAGCAGAAAGGGCTTCATGTGCTTTTCATGTGTGTTTATTTTAATCTGGCGGTTTATGTGTGCAGAGCCTCCTGAATAGGGTTTTCAGAACGAAGCCTTTTTACAAACAGAGTATGCAAAATCAAAACTCAGGAGACCCCGTACACAATAACAGCAACACACACATCACACACAGTAGCAAGCTGCGGATAGCAGAGCACGGCATTCAGTTCAGGACAGGAATGTCAAAACTCGGTCAGGAATGAAAACAAAACACCTCTACAGTGATGCTAATTTCTGCTAGCCCATCTATGGCATTCCGGTAGTATGTTGGTGTCAAGCTAACAGTGATTCATATGAACGTTCTTGGCAGTTTTATGTTAAATGTTATTTGAAGCATTGCATGTTTTATTTGAAGCTTGTAACAGACATTCTAACATGCTACTGTATTTTACTTAGCAGCAGTTCAAGCAAGAACATGACATAGAGCTGCTGTTGTCTTCCATCTGATTAAAACACATTGATCAGGCTGCCGTGTTGAAACTGTTGTTGCTGATGCTGACGCACCATCAGAATGGCAGCAGATCGTCTTTAGTGACGAGTCCCATATTTGTCTTGGTAGAGACGATCAAAAAACCTGTGTATGTGGAGGCACCGTGGTCAGCACCAACGGTTTGGTCTCACAGCTTCACATGTCCAGAAGCCCTGGTGTCAATCCACCTCCAACCCTACCACAAAATCTGCAGGAACTATGTAAGAACATTCAAGCTGCATGAGATGGATTATCACAGGACACTATTAGGAACCTCCACAGCTCCATGCCAAGACGCGCATTAGCAAACATGGTGGCCGCGCCATACTGAGAGACACTACTTCTATATGTGTAGCTCAGTAAATATTACCCCTTCCAGTCTAAACTGATCATCATTTATTGTTCCTGGTAACCTTTATCTTCCTCCCAGAAAGCATTGCAATCTGACACTTCCTTTTGGCAGCTATTCTTTTGATGGTGAGTGTGAGTGAACACACTGTAAAACAACGACGACATACCTGGTCAAGAGTGCCACATTATTCCCTCTGTGGTTGCATTACCTAGTACTGGCTAGTACTCCATATTACAGGATTTGGGTTGGCTGGCCAAACTTGAATCAAGGCATCCCTAATTAACTAGGCTCTATGATCTGTATGCACTTTGTCAACCAAATCCATTAACAAATGTGACCCAAACGATTAAGTCAGTTAAGTGTTGGATGATTACCTGCTGCAATTCCTATGGTAACTTAATTCTATCTTTGACATGGTGTCCCTGGAGCTAGTCTTGACAGGGTGGCAGCTTTACTGCCCGAAACCATGAGTGTGATTTATTGCTTTTTACAGCACCAAGGCTCAGATAGGTGTGACAAAACCTCCCTCATATTA
>JAMWET010003604.1:205000-270000 GCA_024036415.1 Prochilodus magdalenae | reverse complement strand
ACACAGACCAATCCACACTGCTCTTATATATCTAGAGCTACAATACACAGACCAATCCACACTGCTCTTATATATCTAGAGCTACAATACACAGACCAATCCACACTGCTCTTATATATCTAGAGCTTCAATACACAGACCAATCCACACTGCTCTTATATATCTAAATCTACAATACACAGACCAATCCACACTGCTCTTATTTATCTAGAGCTACAATACACAGACCAATCCACACTGCTCTTATATATCTAGAGCTTCAATACACAGACCAATCCACACTGCTCTTATTTATCTAGAGCTTCAATACACAGACCAATCCACACTGCTCTTATTTATCTAGAACTACAATACACAGACCAATCCACACTGCTCTTATTTATCTAGAACTACAATACACAGACCAATCCACACTGCTCTTATTTATCTAGAGCTACAATACACAGACCAATCCACACTGCTCTTATTTATCTAGAACTACAATACACAGACCAATCCACACTGCTCTTATTTATCTAGAGCTACAATACACAGACCAATCCACACTGCTCTTATTTATCTAGAGCTACAATGCACACACCAATCCACACTGCTTTTATATATCTAGAACTACAATACACAGACCAATCCACACTGCTCTTATTTATCTAGAGCTACAATACACAGACCAATCCACACTGCTCTTATTTATCTAGAGCTACAATACACAGACCAATCCACACTGCTCTTATTTATCTAGAGCTACAATGCACACACCAATCCACACTGCTTTTATATATCTAGAACTACAATACACAGACCAATCCACACTGCTCTTATATATCTAGAGCTACAATACACAGACCAATCCACACTGCTCTTATTTATCTAGAGCTACAATACACAGACCAATCCACACTGCTCTTATTTATCTAGAGCTACAATACACAGACCAATCCACACTGCTCTTATATATCTAGAACTACAATACACAGACCAATCCACACTGCTCTTATTTATCTAGAGCTACAATACACAGACCAATCCACACTGCTCTTATTTATCTAGAGCTACAATACACAGACCAATCCACACTGCTCTTATTTATCTAGAGCTACAATACACAGACCAATCCACACTGCTCTTATTTATCTAGAACTACAATACACAGACCAATCCACACTGCTCTTATTTATCTAGAGCTACAATACACAGACCAATCCACACTGCTCTTATTTATCTAGAGCTACAATACACAGACCAATCCACACTGCTCTTATATATCTAGAGCTACAATACACAGACCAATCCACACTGCTCTTATATATCTAGAGCTACAATACACAGACCAATCCACACTGCTCTTATATATCTAGATCTACAATACACAGACCAATCCACACTGCTCTTATATATCTTATACACAGACCAATCCACACTGCTCTCTAGAGCTACAATACACAGACCAATCCACACTGCTCTTATTTATCTAGAGCTTCAATACACAGACCAATCCACACTGCTCTTATTTATCTAGAGCTACAATACACAGACCAATCCACACTGCTCTTATTTATCTAGAGCTACAATACACAGACCAATCCACACTGCTCTTATTTATCTAGAGCTACAATACACAGACCAATCCACACTGCTCTTATATATCTAGAGCTACAATACACAGACCAATCCACACTGCTCTTATATATCTAGAGCTACAATACACAGACCAATCCACACTGCTCTTATTTATCTAGAGCTACAATACACAGAACAGTCCACACTGCTCTTATTTATCTAGAACTACAATACACAGACCAATCCACACTGCTCTTATATATCTAGAACTACAATACACAGACCAATCCACACTGCTCTTATTTATCTAGAGCTACAATACACAGACCAATCCACACTGCTCTTATATATCTAGATCTACAATACACAGACCAATCCACACTGCTCTTATTTATCTAGAGCTACAATACACAGACCAATCCACACTGCTCTTATTTATCTAGAACTACAATACACAGACCAATCCACACTGCTCTTATTTATCTAGAGCTACAATACACAGACCAATCCACACTGCTCTTATTTATCTAGAGCTACAATACACAGACCAATCCACACTGCTCTTATTTATCTAGAGCTACAATACACAGACCAATCCACACTGCTCTTATTTATCTAGAACTACAACCACTTTGCTTTCCACACTGCTCTTATTTATCTAGAACTACAATACACAGACCAATCCACACTGCTCTTATTTATCTAGAACTATTTATCTAATACACAGACCAATCCACACTGCTCTTATATATCTAGAGCTACAATACACAGACCAATCCACACTGCTCTTATATATCTAGAGCTACAATACACAGACCAATCCACACTGCTCTTATTTATCTAGAGCTCCAATGCACAGAACAATCCACACTGCTCTTATTTATCTAGAGCTACAATGCACATAACAATCCACACTGCTCTTATTTATCTAGAGCTTCAATGCACATACCAATCCACTCTGCTCTTAATTATCTAGAGCTTCAATGCACAGAACAATCCACACTGCTCTTATGTATCTAGAACTACAATGTACATTACAATCCACCCTGCTCTTAATTATCTAGAGCTCCAATGCACAGAACAATCCACACTGCTCTTATATATCTAGAGCTACAATACACAGACCAATCCACACTGCTCTTATTTATCTAGAGCTCCAATGCACAGAACAATCCACACTGCTCTTATTTATCTAGAGCTCCAATGCACAGAACAATCCACACTGCTCTTATGTATCTAGCACTACAACCACTTTGCTATCCACACTGCTCTTATTTATCTAGAGCTCCAATGCACAGAACAATCCACACTGCTCTTATTTATCTAGAACTACAACCACTTTGCTTTCCACACTGCTCTTATTTATCTAGAACTACAATACACATTACAGTCCACCCTGCTCTTATTTCTCTTCAATTACATAAACACATCCATACACTCGGGACACTTCCTGTTCTTCCTGTATTGCACTTCCTACTTATCTTATTGATCTTGGTAATAGTGTCACACAACACTCCATCCTTTGTACTTACGGTCTCAGACAGGTGCTTCTATTGTGCCTTATGTTAATTTGCCTGTACATCCCACTTTAATGTTCATATACAACTCTGCACTACGTAAGGTTTACAGGTATATAAGGTTTGGAGTGTGGCATAGGGATGTGTGTTCCGTACTGTGTGAAATGATGTCATGTTCCGTGCACTGTGAGCTACTGTAACCAAACCCAAGTCCCTTATGGGTATGTGTGAACATGCTTTGCTAATAAAGCTTGATTCTGATTTTGATTCTTATTCTGATATGCCAATACGTGCTTTCAATATATGCAAGAGTGTGTGTCTTTCTAATCACTATAAATCTAAACACACTATTAAAAACCAGGCAAGTTCATATCTAAACCAGAGTTACTTTTAACCTGTAAATGACTATTGATTGTCATTAACCAGAGTCATCATCCTGTTAAGGCATAGTGATTTCACAGCTCTCTCAGTCATTTCTTTTTGGATCTTAAGCATGCCTCTCTGGTAAACACAAGCAGGAGCTTATTTAAGAGAGGTCAGATGTTCCAGCAGTTGTGCAAAAGCATAATTATGCTAACAGGACAAAAGACAGAGGAAGTGAGGGGAAATTCAGAACGCCTGTGTTATGTGGCATTACCTGTTGTAAATGCATGTATATTTTATGAGTGTGGGCATGTGGCAGTGTAGGTGTGAAATTGTTGTGCGGACAGTCATCATGACATCATTAGCATTTACACACCTCGAGCAGTCGCTTTTCTAAAAAGGGCACTCAGATCTCCTCCACTGACATTCACGATTTCTAAACAGGCTCATCTTATCACGCAGTACTAATTTCAATTAAGGTTGGCTGAAACTGTCTTACCCAAAGGCATGCAAAATCACACAGGAAGGGTTTCTCTGATTCAACCCTAATATTGTGGGTTCCTCATTCAGCCGAATGAGCAACATCCTCGACATTTATGAACAAAATCTTCTCATTTATGTTATACACGATTTATTCCTCATTTTCATCTACCTTGTACGTGTGTATGTTTACTTACAGTCATATACAAAGCTGCTACAACAGCTTATTATTGTTAAAATCAGCAAATAAGCAGTAATTAATCAGTATGATGAAGAATAAGACTGAACCAGTGGTTGTGTGGGGTGTATTATTATGAGGATTGACCAGTTATGTTGTTTATCCATTACATTGCTCCTGAGTCTCTGTACACACATAGCACTTTTTGACCAAGAGAATCCCGGTCCTTGAACTGTTGCCGTCCAGGCTTCCTAGAGTGCCATTCAGGGAACCAACCTGCATTTGCACCAGTTTTTATTGCAACCTAGGAACATTAAAGGACATGTCATCAATGTCAACACAGGGCCCTGCATAACGGTACTAAACAGCACAACCTAGAGGGCGTCATTTCCTCTCGAATCATTTCCTCTCGAATCCAAAATGCAAATAGGACCTTAGAATCCTCTCCAGGAGCTCAGGTGGCTAGGGCACCTGCTTCCCCTCATTTCAATTAGAGCCTGCAGAGGTAAACTTGGAAAACAAATCAACCATGACAAGTACAAATGGATATTGAACTCTTGGTCAGTAGTCTAAGGTCAGCATCTCCCAGGAGTAGCAGCTTTCAATACTCCACAAAGAGACACTCAAATGAATACTGACTTTGCCAGCAAATACTGTTGCATTCCCTTAGCAAGGCACAGGTATTCTGCACTATGCAGAACAAGCACTTCTATCCTTGTAGTTCTCACTGAGCAGAACCTTCAACCAGGATTCAAATGCTGGGACCAGTACCATAGATGCCCTGGCCTTGTCCAGACTGCTGGCTCGGGCTGTCCACTGCACCAGGATTCCCTCTTGTACTTCCAGTTGACCCCATTCCTCCAGAGGTCTGTTGCTTGTCTGCAGAGTCCAGCCGCATACAGACCCTCTCAGCCTCATGACTAATGTGCCTGACAACCACAGAATAGGTGACATTTCTACAGATGCAACCTAAATCTAAATTAGGCTTACCAAAGACCAGAAATTTGATCCAGATGACCTATATGACTGGAGAAATTAGCATGACACCATTTAGGTCTATCACTAAAAGCCAGAGCTGCAAAAGTGCCTTAAAGGGCACACAAAAAAAAAAGATCAACTCAAACTGGTACAAACACACAAACATAGTAATGATCATATTTCCTTATCAGCACAATGAACTTTAGCTAATCAGGGAGTTGTCAGGGATTTCCCAAGGAAGTGCTAGAACTGCCAGACAGGGTCACTGTCACCTGTTACTGTTAAGTGAAGCCACATGTCAGTGCAGCCATTATTGTTTTTGACCCTCATCTTTCCTATACACCACCAGTTCATTCAGCATCAGCATCCCATCTAGCTGCAATGATGACATTCTAGTCAGGAGCACCACGATTTTAACAACAGTGTTGGGCAGGTCTGGTTATCATACTGCAGCACTAGTTCAGTATCATTGCGTAATATCTGATGCCCCTAAGTCAACAAAGTAGGCTTTCTGGTCAGTCACCACTGTACCATGCTTTGCTGTAGCCTCAAAAACGATTACCCCTTCACGTCTCTTCAGCTAGTTCTTTGAAGCACCACTATCCTTTTTTCCTTGATTTGAAAAAACTAAGCCTAGAGTTGAGCTAGACCTACAAGCTTGGAACACATTTAACAATATTTGAATCCTTTGCTTTGTGGAGATTTTTTGCAAATGTAAATGGGTACGTCTGCCTGAAAATAACTCCTGTGGAATACTTGAATCTATGCCTTGATGTACTGAAGATGTTCTGAGAGCAAAGTATTCAGAGTCCTGTTCTTTCATTATGTCTATATCTTTGACTTTATGGGGCATCATAAAGAACCAAACCAAACTGGATTAAACTAAAACTCAATTTCCGCAAGAATGTAGAGCTTGAGCATGCAGACAGGTGTGAACTACCTGAACTAACCAAGTCTTGCATTTAAAGACTATTGATTACATTGAATTACACTGGATTCGTTTTTCTGTCCAAGGTAGAACTTGTTTGCTTATCTGGGAATGCGGTACTGAAGGCCAGAGATGCCAGAGACAGAGTCTTAGTAAGTATTTAATCTAGGGAAAGCTACGATCAGTCAGACACAAGAGCCTGTTTCAATATATAGTCATTTCTGCCTTTATTTTCAGATTTATTACATACAGATAATATTGTATTCAACCCTGCTGTCCTTGAGAGGGAAAAAGAGAGAGGGATACTTGAAGGAGTAATAAATCGTTCCCATGGAAACTGCTCGACCCCACAGCAAGGTGTAAGATGGAGATGCACTTGAAAATTCTTTTTTGCCCCTTTAATTTTCCCGTAGAATGGGCTAGGACTTCAGTTAATTGCAAACGTCTCAAGAAGTAAAACAATCTGTGTCAAAGCTGCTTGTAGTTTAATGAGCACTTTTGAAAGTGTTCCACTCAATTTTGTAGCATCTTTAGTCAAAATGAACAGTCTAATGGAAGACTGAAAGGTGACTGAACATACCATAGCTTAGTTCACCACAAAAAGACTAGATTAGACTTTCTGGCAAGCTGTTTTTGTGCAGTGCACCAATTGATGTAGGTTTTCATTTGACAGAAGACTAAAGGAGGACATGGATCTTTGGCATCTTCTATAAAAACAACACTGTGAAAGAAATATGATATTTTGGTATTTCACACAAATACAGACACACACACACACACACACACACACACACACACACACGCACACACACCACACACACACACACACACACACACACACACACACACACGCACACACACACACACACACACACACACACACACAAACACACACATACACACACACACATTCAGTTCACCATCAAATCACCAAAAACATTTGAATCATACACACAGGGTGATTCTCACTGAAAGAGAATGAGTAATGATCTCTTCCCTAGGGTTCTGAGTTTTGCAGATGTGTATGTGTATAAGCTGATCTATCAGCTCCTAGGCTTATATAAATGCTCTGTACTTTATCAAAGCATGTACCTGTGCCCTGTACATAATGCAAATGCATCAATGCACTGGACATTATAAACAAATATGTATAATGCTGCTAGCATGCTAGTTCTAACAATGCCTTGGGTTGGTAAATCAAACACTCATGTAAAGAAACAAGTAGAAGATAGCAAATTAAAATGTCCATGTAGAGTATAATATGCATATTAAAATATGTCTTAAAATTCTACATAGTAAAGTTACTTGGCTGTGACTATTTAAATTAGGTTTTCAATTTAGGCCATAAATGCTTACATCTACACAAAAACAATGGGTTAGCTCCCTTGACACTAACTACCATAGATTTGTTTTCATCATTAAAGCCAACTTAATTAAATACACTTAACTAACTAACTAAAATTATAAGTGTCTTTTGAAGCACATGAATCATTCAGGCATTGATATTTTTATTTATTTAATAAAAAACATTCAGTAAACAGCTCGCACTCTTGATCCGTTTCATCAAGTATAAAACAAGATACACACAGTGAGACTAATCACACAAAAATGGATCCACTAAAATCCCTTATTTTAATAAGAACCAGAGCACTGTATTTATTTTAAAGAAGAATACACATCCTAGATTTGCATCCAAACCAAGTTATAAAACAAAAATTAGGGTCTCTGTGGATACAGACCCTTATCATATTGATATATGCAAAACAGAGAGTGATGGAATGAGTGAGCACAATCACAATAGACACATGTAGAAGTGGCTGTTTTTGGTTTTATTTATTTATTTAGTCTGATCAGAATTTAATTTAAAGTCATATTTGTTTACATTTGAAATCATGAGAATGTTTCCTAATATACAACACACCAGCCTGCACTTTTCTGGATAGCTGAACTTTTCTATCTATTGACAGCACGTTCCTGACCACATCTCAGCCACTTCACATTGAATGAACAGTAAAACATGTCTAGTGTAAACAAAGCCTTGTTAAGATGAACGCTGGTAAAAACAAGTGAGACAGTCTCCAATGTTTTCGTTCTTTTTGAACCTTTGTTCCTGAGGCAAAGGTTTCAGTACAATTCAGACTGCGCTCTCTTGCATCATCAACCGTACATGCCAAACAGTTTTTGGATGGGCCTAGCAATCAAAATGGGCCAACATGCCCCCCTGAGGTCTGCCCACAGAGATGGCACTGATCCTTTCAGAAATGAAATGTTAAATTTGTCCCATCTTCCTTGTAAGGTTTAGAACCCTGATGCCTGATACTGTCAGTGAATGCAACTAATGTAGATGTACAAATGTGGTTATATTATTTTTTTAATACTGCACATTCTGTGTTTCAGGCTCAAGTCTCTGAGTGCTGCAGAAGTGTACAAAGTGTACAGTGTGATACTTTTGTTGGTCTGACACCCGATTCACTGACCATGGCAATATACAGTCGGTGGATAAACAGATAGAAGTGTTATTGTAACATTGGTGTGCATAGATCTACTCCTGTCTTAAATCATTTTAAAACATATGTGTATGTGTTTATGGTGTCTGCCCTGACTGGAACCCTGTCCAGGTTGTTTCCTGCCTTCCACCCAAAGGGCACTGGGATAGGCTCCAGCACCCTCTGGGACTCAGAAGGATAAGCGCCTTAAAAGATAAACAGATTAATGTAGGCATTATGTACCAAAAGCCATCATAATTCACTTTTACAGTCATTTTCCTGTTTCTCTTTCTTCCTTATATTTAAATAAGGTGTGTTTTTACCATACCTCTACTATGTACTGTTTTAATTTTGTATATTAATGATTCATTTAATTTTTTATATCATTGAATTTTTTTTTTATTCTTTCAGAAGCTGCTGCCCTTCACATTGTGTGAAAACAACAAATGGATCAACAGAAGCATAAAATATCGCAACAGTAAAGAACGTAAACTTGCCATTTTAGAGATGCATGTTTTTCTTTGGACAGTGTAATTATGGAATCTGTTCCGATTGGTCCAAGTAGTTTTGCCTGAAATCTAGGAATACATGTGAATGGGTGGGGCTAAACTGTAGTAGGTTGAATAACATTCCTATGTGAAGAAAAACAAGGATTTCCAAAATGATGCCGTTATAGCAGAGGGCTAAAATGTTGTTCAATTTCAGTGCTAGTTAAAGTGAAAAAAAATCCCTAACTCTAAATCTATTTTATTTTTCTATTAGCCCATTAATTTATATATAAAAATGAAAAACATCATAAAACCAATTTAATTTTGTAGTTCTGTAGTATGGATGGTTTCAAATCAGTTTTTATATACTTCATATACTAAATTTGTTTTTCCATTATATGAACCCCTCAAACACCATACACCCACACATTTCCGTAACAAGAGAGTGAGAGAATCATTGAGTGAGAGAGAGAGAGAGAGAGAGAGAGAGAGAGAGAGAGAGAGAGAGAGAGAGAGAGAGAGAGAGAGAAAAAACATCATTATCATGAACAGAACAGGGGACAGACAGGTCATATGCTGCAGATGCTACTTATTACCATGAATGAATACCGAAAGAAGAAGGACTATGTTCGTTGGACGCAAAAGGACATGTGCAAATTCGTAAAAGAGATTTGGATTCTCTGCTGATTTTTTTATATTTAAACAAAAACACATGACCAGTTCTCTACATTCAGAACTGTGTGTGAGACGAGTTTCTCACATTTTCGCAGTTCACATGTTCTTTGTTCATTTTTTATTTACTGACACAAAGAACGCATTAGGTTGGAATGACACAACACACTGATAGCTTTCGTGGGCTTGTGTGCATGAATCTTATTCTTCATTCCAAGACCTATAATATTAATCTAATTTAGCAAATCTCACACATAATAACTCCTGCATGCCCCCAGAGCTGTTTTTCTCATTGGCTGGCTAACATTGCCTGGTTGTGCTGTTGTGTTGGGGTGGCCACAAGCCCCTCTAGCATTTGGGACTAGTTTGAATGTGTGACACACATTACAAATGTATCGGTAGTTTGTGTTTTGATATTTAATTGAACAGTCTTTACATATAGCAGCACTAGGGCTATAATCTAAATAATCTCAATATGTCATCAGTCTTTTTGATGATGATTTTTAATAAATCATTTCAGCACTAGCTGCCCTTTACATTGTGTGAAAACAATAAACAGGCCAACAGAAATGTTTCCAAACCACTTGGAATAAAATCGCACTGGATTAACAGTAGAGGGCGTAAAGTTGGCATTTTAGAGATACTTGTTTTTCTTTGGAAAGTAATGTAGATGGATTCTCATCAGTCTTTTTTTGATGAAGATTTTGAGTCAAAATTACCTCAAAATGTAAAACTATTCAGTCTCGTTTACTGATATCTTCCTGTTTCTCACATTCTCCTACCAAAGACAAAAAACTACATTAGATTTATGATGTTGTAACGGTCACTTTAAGGCAGGTGCAGTGCGCATGTGCACGGTGGAGAGCCGGAGCGAATAATGGAGAGTGTGGATGAAAACGCGGGAGAGAATGTGCGTGGGGTGAACTGTACTAGGTTGTAGCCTGGGTTCTCCAACTGGTGTTATCTGGGAACTTGTGACGAGTGAAGTCTCGGTGCTCTCATTGTTCATTAAACTGGCCCCCCGAAACCCCTCCATGACGTGTTCCCTGCGTGTCTCTTAATGGAAGCTAAGTATCCATCTCTCTACGAGAGCACCCACCTAACACCATACTTCCATTCGTTACAATGTGTTCACATCTATGTAACAGTGAACATGCATAGAAATAAGAATAAGATTCCAAATATACCAAAAATATTTCATCTAAATGTCAGTCAGTGAACGTCTCTGACCAAATGTTACAAGACCAAGACTCAGCACTGACCCTGGGACATTCACCCATTACAGTTTTAAGACAAACGAATGGAGAAGGTCTTTTCATATTCAACTTTCCAAATGAAGTCTTACAGTTTGCTGGAGCAGCTTCATGAAGGGTTCTATAAAAGTCTGTCTGGGAATAAATAAAGATTATACAGATTATACATTATACACTGTTATATATGAAGGCTTTATTTAGTTTTGTGCCAGTAAATCAGCTCACCCTGCTGTTGGCACCTCTAGGTTGAGGTGGTCTATGTGTGGCAATATCACACAGCGCTTTGTGTTTGTCACTTCCCCATGAACAGTGTGTTAAATGCCATTGGCCAATTAGCCTCCTGTGGGTTGAACCAGACTCACACACACATACACAGCTGCGTGTGTCGCTCTGTGGGTTAAAACATATACTCACACTTCTGTTAATGAGCTGGGCTGAAAAGGGCAAAATGATACACTGCACAAAGCAGTACACACGCACACACGCACACACACACACAGACACAGACAAACACACAGACACACACACACACACACACGCACACACACACACACACACACACACACACACACACACACACAGACACACACGCGCACACACACACAGACACACACGCACACACACACACACACACACACACACACTATCTATCTATCTATCTATCTATCTATCTATCTATCTATCTATCTATCTATCTATCTATCTATCTATCTATCTATCTATCTATCTATCTATCTATCTTTTCTGCGTAAGTGCAGCTCTAAGTGTTGCTTCTATGTATTAAAGACAAATGATAAAAGCAGAAAGCTCAGACTGCCATCTTTTATTTATGATGATTTTTGAACACAGGTATGTTACCGTTTCAGAATCACAGCGTCTTTGGGTTTCTAATCTGAAGAAGTCATGAATAAAAGATCAAATTCTGTTTTTTGTCTTTATTGTTACTTGTAGTATAAGAACTTGGGTCACTGATTTAACTTCACTGGGTACAGATTTCTTTTAATGAATGGCTGTTGGATATTTCAGTGCTAATTAACTCCTGCTGATGGACTAACATCTACAAACTGATTGTTGACTAGCGCCTGTTTGCCGTCTATAATAGGTCCACAAAACAAATGTGTTTTGTCATGGCAACAGTTTCTTAGCAGAGCGTTGACAAAAATCCCCTTCATCAAAATGAAAAGTGTGCCAATCTTTGTTTGGGATCCTTAAATAATGCTGAGATTCCAGCTTAAAAAAACTCACTTCTGAGCTCCACTATGTTGGAATAGAAAGGACAACAATAAACTCACCACTGTGGTAAAATTACACAAAGACTACACCTGATCTGTAACAGGGTGATCTGAGGTGAAATGATATGAAAATGTATTACTTCAATTCTTATCTACTGGCAATGTGGCCATGAGAGGTTCAAACCCTTCAGACAATGATGCGCTGAAATATTTTATATTGCTTTCAATGCTAATTTAGTGCAGACTCACCTTAATACCACTATCCTCCCTCTGATATCACAGTTCATTTAGACTATCAAACCTCATAGTTTACGCTGGAAGGCATATTTGATTAAGGTGATTAAAGCTATCAAAGCAATATAGAGTTTATGTACAGAGCTACCTTCAAATATGTGCCACGGTGGACATTTCAGCAAGGCAACACAATTCATCAGATTCATCTTCGCCATAAAGTAGTGGGTGGTGGTCACACAAAGGACCCCATTTACTGCAGTTATCTTTCTGCATGTTCTGCAAACTGGGTGAACATCTTCAACCAAGGTTCAGTATTGGATGTAAATTCTTTATGTGCAGTTGTTGTTAATGGTTTTATTATGCATTTTATTGAATCTGTATTTGGTGTGCAATCAGCATGATATAAAGCAATGCTGTTTCCTGTTCTATCCAGCATCTGCATTACTGAATCAAAACAGGACTTCCCCAAAAAGCAGAACCTTGTTTCAACCATTTTTCATTTCAGTCCGACAACAAGGCACTTGAATGTGACATACTCATAATTCCGACTTTACAAGTGGGAAGAAGGATCTTCTATCTAATGTGTGAAGACAGCATTAGTCCTCTTAAGGATGGCTGGAAAATCTCAGAAGCATTGTCATTGCCATTTGCCATGTTTGTCTCAACACAAAACAAATGCATTGAGCATGCTGCATCCATGTGTCTGCGTCCGGGAGACTGGATAATTACAACTTGGAATCATAAAACTAGCCATCAATAATTTTACCACGAAATCATCAACCATTTCACAAACATGCCAAATAGACTTTAATGTTTTTCATTCTCATAAAAAATTATGAGTAATTTCTGATCACCCTCTGTAAATTTTCACAGTCCCACAGCAGCAGCTTCAAAGAAACACATTCTGATTCTTAATAGGTCCTAATTTAACATTATTAGATTCATCACGTTAATGAACACACATGATATCAAAAGATAACAGGAAAAGTTGTCGCTACTCAAGTTGATATTCTCATAGGAGATCCTGAATAGCCGAATATTATTTATTAAACGCTGTAAGATAATGAGTTTCTAGCTCTTGAGATGGCTCATTTTCCCCTTGTGTGAGTAAATCTGACATTTCCTTCATCCATACAGGGGAGAGTGAAGGTCTTATGAATAATTCATGTGCATAAGTGAAAAAAACACAGCCGTGTCCACTAATCAGTAATGCAGTCTTCTTTTCACTTGAGTCAGCTATTTCCTTCTTTCCTCTTACAAAGTTGCGAACTTTCAGTGACTGCAGCCGATTGCTTTACAGTCCTGCTGGGAGTTTCAGTGTTTAGTGACTCATACCTCGTCCCTCTCAGTCTGCTATAGTCTCTAAGTATGCACCTACAGGTACCAACAAAGTAGATGTTTCTAATATTGTGGCCAGTAAGTGTACTGCATCTATGCTTTGTCTGTAAATGTAATTCAGATGAAATGTATTGCCCTTCTTTTCTTCTGTCTGTCTCTGACTCACTCTTGTTTGGATGGCATGGATGGAGTTATCCTCGCCACTTCCCTCCTAATGCTACTGAGACAGAACTTGGCAGGGTTAAATGTTGCTGGAACAGGTGAGACAGTGTTGGCAGGCTTTCTCAGACGCCAGCATGATTCGCCGGAAGCTTTTAATTCTTAGCATACATTTCTAAATATACAGTCTATGAAAGGCTCAGAAGGGAATTGAGCAGAGCTTTGCACTGTTTATCACAGCGAAAGTTACTAAAGAGAAGGGCATTGTGTAAACGGTGGGGTAAGCAGGCAACCCGGAACATGCTGTTGCTGTCATAATGATATCTCCTAACTCTGAAATGCGAGCGTTATGAGAGAAGGAACAAACACATTGGACTAGAATGTCACATTTGGACCATTTCTGTTTATTCACTGTTTATTCAGGAAATGTTTGGACAGGTTTCTGATACAACAGTGATGACATATACTGCTAGGTGGAAGTGTTGAGCATGTTGTTTAAAACCATCATCTAAGCAGTGGTTGTGGTTTTTAATGTGAAAGTGATGTATATAGGTAGAAAACATGCAAATAAATCTAAATATATATTTTAAAAAGTTACAAAATGCCTTTTTTTTTACAAAGTGACCCAAATCTGACGACCTACCTTGAACAACAAAGTTCGGCTCTAGATGTCTTTGTATGTTTATGAAACTCTCCCATCTTGATTTGATATAATTAGATACTGATTTGCCAAAATAGACACTGGGGAAAGTAAAGGGACAAAGTTTGATGCTGAACGCACAACATTTCTTTTGTACTAAAGACCCTGTGGTTCCTTGGTTTTTATGATAGGGGTGGCCACCACAACCTTCTGGTGATATGTTGTCCCTGTTGTTCTGAGCATTCATCAAGGTGTGTCATGTTACAAATGAAATGCTCATTAAATGAAGGATGTAGGCACCTTATTGTGTTATTAGCATTTGTTCTGAATCCAAATAAATGTCTACAGTCGAGATAAACTGTGTCTTTTTTATCAGATTGTCTCAGATACATATTTTCTTTTTGTAGCAGATAAGATCTCTGTTAAATGTAGCTCATCTGTGGAGTGTTTTATTGGTCTGACAAGATCCAGATGGTCGTGAACCAATAACATTACCTGTTGTACTTCCTCTAGATGACCCTGCATAGGCATATCCTTCGTTTCTATTTGTCCAATGAGCTCTTAAATGTTAGCTGGGACATTTCCCACCTGGTTCTTGGCTTGGTGTTAAAGTTCAAGGGAAATTATTTTTAACTGATACAGAGCCTTTACGTTATGTGCAGGTTATTCATACTTTGTCCCATCTGCAAAAATGTTTCTAGAAAAAACATTCAAAGGTTATTTACGGCACCGAAAGTGGTTCTTTTATGGCATTGTTCCATAGCGTGTGTGTGCTTCTCATGGATCTTCCACAACCGTAGGACAGCTGAAGGTGCTCAATTTCGCCTGCTCATTTCTGGGTGTATTACCTGACAGGCGGCCAGAATCGCTGTGTTCTCTCACTGATGGAGCTGTATCAACTTTTCAATGTCATGCTAACTCTTACAGAGCAAACAAACTCTGCCTCAGTCCTACTATACAGCATGTGACCAAGAAATTCCAGTAGACATAGACACTGGAATCTCTGTGCCCAGCAATGTTAACTCAGAGATTCCCTTTACTGTTCCCTTCAGCCTTCTAACAATCATTTCCATTACACACATTGTTGCCAGTTTACACTAACATGCAGAGGTGGGTTAATGTAATTGTTACCAGTGTGTTTTTCAGTGATTTTTGTACTGTCCAAATCACATAAATTACACAAACAGGGTTGCTTTAATGTCCCTCAGTTCACCTAGGAAGGCAGTATAAGTTGTTAGAGTGTAAATAATTTGATGTTTTCTACTCTGGAGTAAAGGCACAGAATAGCCACTTCCGTTTATACTTATCATTAATACTGAGATTCCGTAGCCCCAATGCAATTTGGTGATAGACATTACAGGCTTCTTGTGGTAACCTGGCATTACCCCACCTCTCCATGGAAAACTCATCATTAACAAAATCTCAGGACTAAAGATTAGTCTTACTACGATGCATTCATAAAAACAGCACCGGTATGCCGCCATTGTGTAAACTGAAGACTTAACGGTTTATGAAAGTAAGGGGGCATCTGTAGGCTTGAAGACACATGCACAGGTCATGGAGAAAGTCCATAGGACTGTCTAATGTGGCCAGCCATAAAGGTGATGTGGACTACACATTTTTAAATGTATAGAACCCTAACCCTAACCCTTGTTGAATGATTAAAAAAATCTATTTCTTACACAGCTAGGTGAAGGTAGTGTTTGGAGTCTTACCCGGGACTCTTATTGGTATAGGGTGCTAGCACAGGTATGGGACTGAATCCTTGTATACAGTATTGGAGGTTGAGATGTTCCTCACTACGCTATACCAAATATAAATTGACTCAAAAAAAAGATTTATGGGTAGAAAGAAATCAAGGCAAACACCATTGATACACCCCAAAGTAAATTTACAGTTTCTGAACAGAAAAACGAGATCTGTTTATTTTGGCACCCTTTCTTCTTCAGGGTGGATGACTTACATCCTTTAGTGCCACACAAGTGTCATTCTGGTCATGTTGACAATGGAATCAGTCACAGGTAGCACACATGCAAGCGATTTACATTGAAGGAAAGGCACAAATGATCTACACAGAGGAAGTTTGTGTTTTAAATGAAGTGTACATAATTAAATGCAACAACAGTGGGCACTTTACAAAATGTAGGCGCAAAGTCTAATGGCTATCATTCATGTGTCCAGAGTCCAGATGCTTAGACTAAGGTTTACATCTTTGCTGACATGCATGTAATATATATACAGTATGTATATACAGGGGTTGGACAATGAAACGGAAACACCTGTCATTTTAGTGTGGGAGGTCTCATGGCTAAATTGGACCAGCCTGGCGGCCAATCTTCATTAATTGCACATTGCACCAGTAGGAGCAGAGTGTGAAGGTTCAGTTAGCAGGTAAGAGCACAGCTCTGCTCAAAATCTGCAATGCACACAACATTATGGGTGACATACCAGAGTTCAAAAGAGGACAGATTGTTGGTGCACGTCTTGCTGGCGCATCTGTGACCAAGACAGCAAGTCTTTGTGATGTATCAAGAGCCACGGTATCCAGGGTAATGTCAGCATACCACCAAGAAGGACGAACCTCCACCAGCATCACGTAGTGACCTGGCCACTATCCTGCAAGAAGAATGGCTTAAACTCCCTCTGACCACTGTGCAGGACGCAGTATATGTCATTCCCAAGACGAACTGACGCTGTATTGGCTGCAAAAGGAGGCCCTACACCATACTAATAAATGATTGTGGTCTAAAACCAGGTGTTTCAGTTTCATTGTCCAACCCCTGTACATATTCTCACATGCTAGACATCTTGAATGATCTTCATTTACGCTACTTTCACTTTAAAAATCAATTTGCACAGTGTATTGTCTATTTCGTGTTAATGTGTTTTTGCACTCTATATGTAGTCTAGGATGTGACAGTGGTGGGAGGATATCAGATACTTAAGTATGAGTTCAGGAGGAAGAACCAGTCCCTCAATTCTTACATTCACCTGCTCTGAGAGGCTTTATTGCCTTATCATGCATTCAGAGAGAGAGTCTTTATACACACAGCATTAAAAGGTAGAATATGAAAAGGTAGGGAAAAGAAAGATGAGGTGAGAGAGTTAAGGTTATTTGGAGGATAAGCAGAAAAGGTTGAAGCCAACATTACTGATAAAGAACAGATGGTAGATGGAGCTTAAGTGATGGAACTCGTCTGTCATTAATCAGTCAAGTCTTTCTCACACATACATAGCGGATGGATGGAAGGTAAGTGCATACAGATCATTTTAGCATATGTTTATTTATAATATGTTTTCTTATAGTGGCTTAGAGAGGAAGGGCACAGTTTTAAATGGCCCCTATCATCTATTTATTAAAATAAAGGAATCTGAAATAATAAACATAAACATTGTTCAAGTTTCAACATTTACCATTCACTCCCAGTCTGTACAGACCATAGGTCAGAGAATATGCTGTAGAACAGCTAGTTTTTAATGACTTAAAGAATTATTTATTTCTGTGATGTCACAGGAACCAACTCATTTACATACATCCACCTATTCAGTCTACAGCAGTTTAGTGCCATCCAGTTTAACAAAATGCAGTTACAGCACTACTATGTTTTACACTTTGGGGTACCGTAAACTTTTCTTGTGTACTGGCACGTTATACACAAGTACAACATACACTTAGACACCACCACCATGTCAGCGTCACAACTAACACCTGCTCTGTGGTGGCCCTGACCATTAAGGAACAACAACAGTAGAAGAATGGTCTACAGTCTGTAATTGTAGAACTCCAAACTGCTCCTATATAGTAAGTGGAGCTAATAAAATGGACAGCAATGTAGATACAATGGCACGGTTTTAATCTTATCTCTGATTGGTGTCTGTCTTTTTAGTTTAAATCGGCAAGCCACACTAATTTCTGTACTTCTCCTTTGATATATGCATAGGGTACAGGACAAGGACAAAGCTGTTGCTGTTGCACCACCAGATAACAGCACAAACAGCTGGGCTTGTGTTTCAGTATTGCACTCTGGACCAGAGCCAGCGTAACTTTCTCACGAGGTTAGGACTACTGGACTTCCTGCATGACTGGAACAGAAAACTGGCAAATGGACCTAGAGAGGTATCATGGCATGGGCCGTTTGGTTTTAGGGAGAAAAATGAATAGATAACGTAATGAAACAAAGCTTACTTCAAGTATGAGCAATCCACTATTTTCATAGTGTAGTTATAATATCATTACTATCATTAACCTACACACTATATATGTAACCCAGGTATAATTTTCTATTAGAATTTCTATTGGTTGGTTTAGCTGTTAGTTTGCCTTCTGTGTTTTTGATTGGTAGGGGGGCGGGACTTAGAACGGATAAGCAGTCAGAGAGACGAAGGAGACAAGAGAGACGAGGGATGAGGGAAGTAGAACGGCAGATGCAGACAGATTTTGTTGACTTCACATTGGCAAAAGTTGATTTAGGTCCACACAGACCTAGCGTATCATTAAGTAATCCAAGTGAGAGACTTTGGGCGTCGTGTTTAGCTGTTACTGTCCGTAATAGCTTTGTCTGTTGACTTTACCGAGCTCTCAATGCGTTAGCCGCGCTAGCTAGCCTTAGCCGCTTTAGCGCAACAGGTTAATGGCTACAGCTTCAAACTAGCATCAGAGTTTAGGGACACATGGAACCGACTCACGGTTGTACATGTGTTTTTTTTTCTGATTTCATAAGTTGTTGTGTACATGCAATACCACCCTCAGTACTGTTGTGACTTACCTAATTTCATATTCCACCCTTTCAAATAGAAGTGCGAAGGCCGAGCTAGTTATTTACTTTTCTACAAATGTTTGTAATAAATATAATTCATTTAATTCTACAGTCTCTACTTCTACAGTTAATTTCTGGGAACATCTCACAACCACACGTGGTACCAATGGCACAGTGTCTATAGATAAAACAGCTGCTAAATATTTACTGGGAAAATTTAGTTTAAAACAACTTGGGGCCCTGTCCTACTGGTATTGGACATAGAAGGGGTTACATGTACTATCCCTGGCATATAAGACTAAACAGACTGAATTAAAACTCAAATGTCCACCCATTCTGCTTCACATTTTATAATTTATGACTCCAGTCATATGTGCATCACTGCTGGCGTGAGTTTCTTTATGTGCAAGGATATAAAAAAATTAATAATTATAATAATAAAATGCCTTAGTAGGCCTATAATGCTACTATGACAAGTGTAATTTTTGAACACTAAACCAACACATCCACACATATCTGCACTTACTACACTTTTGCACCTAGAAGAATTCAACCATCAGAAAAAGAAACTTGTTGGGTAGATATGACATTTTGAAACATGCAAATGATTCAAGTTTCATGCTCTGCTGTGCATGTGACGTAAGTAAGGATGGGATTTATTGCTGTACCTGATTGACCCAACAGCCACGTTTGCTGACATTCAGCGGGCAGTGATGCCCTCCATGAGTCATCCTGTTAGTGCCAGCACCCTTGGCAGATGGCCAGACTCTTATGGAGTGACTCAGAATGGCAGCAGGTCATCTTCAGTGGCGAGTCGTGCTTTTGTCTTGGTATAGATGACTAACGAATCAGTGTTCGAAGCCACCATGGCCAGTGCCAACGGTTTGCTGTCACGCGTTACACGTCCAGAAGGCCTGTTTTCACTCCGCCTACACCCCTACCGCACAATCTGCAGGAACTGTGTGAGAATATTCAAGCTGCATGGGATGGATTATCACAGGACACCATTAGGAACCTCTACAACTCCATGCCAAGATGTCTGGCATGTTTCATTAGCAAACATGGTGACCTGCCTCGATGCTGTGGCACTACTTCTGTATGTGTAGCTGAATAAATATCGCCCATATCCGTCTAAATGTATCATCATTTGTTGTTCCTGGTAACCTTTATCTTCCTTACCAAAAGCTTTGCAATCCAACACTATGAAGCTATTCTTTCAGCAATGAGTGTAGTTGTATGATGTATCTCATTTTGATTTATGTGCCTCTCTAACATGAATGCTTGTAAAAATATGAATTAGGTTAGAACTATTGTAAAGCAATGTCTCAGGCATCAGGCTGCATATTCATAACCAAAGTACAGTCTTACTGATAGAGCGGTTTTAGTTACATTAGTAACATTAAATTACCACCACCATAAACAACTTGGTAAGCTACCCTACTATGGAGTATTTCACTTCAAGCCACTCTCAATGCCTTTATTTACATCTCAATTTCATTTTAATATTTAGAGATATGGGCAAACTAGTGGAATTCCCCTTTAAGCCGTGCTTTTCTGTATTCCGAAAAGTCCCCATTTGTCTGTCAGAGTGGGTTCTCATAGAGGTCACTGTGCAGAGAGGAGCTGGCATCTCCTGTGTATCGACTGCAGCAGACAGCCTGCAGCTAAAACTCACTTTAAACAGGAAAAACACACAGCATGACTAAGAGATGTCAGGGGTTTGTGCAGGAACCTCCTCAGTCATGACTTCCCTCAGGGTGTTTGTCACACTCTGATCAGTCACTAAAGCAGCATTCACTCAGAAGACATGGTATCCCCAACGGAGAACTCCACCAATTTACAGAAATTGTGCATTATTTAAACAGTCAAAGTAAACAAAGTCATCCAGAGAGGTTTGATATGAAATGATCCACAGTCAGAATTTGTCATAGTAGTTGACAGGAACCAGACATCAGCAAGAGTTTAACCTTTTGTATAAGTCCCTAAAGCTTTCACACAGCGTTTGGTTATGAATGCACTGCCTAAAGATAAGATAATCCTTTATTAGTCCCACAGTGGGGAAATGTACAGTGTTACAGCAGCAAAGGGATAGCAAGTTACTTAGTACAAAAAATAAGACAGGTGAACAGAACAACAATATAAACATTATAAATAATAAAAGTCAAAACCTCTGGAGGATCTTATTTACAGATAAATGCAAAATATTTACAGAAAATTGCACATTTATTCTTTATTGCACATGGGGAATGGAAAGATATTGCACATTGTTAGTATTGCACATTATGCTACATAGAAAACAGCTCTATTTCCTGTGAGTGTGTATAGTTAAGTGTGTGTGTGCGTGTGTGTGTGGTCCAGTGGGTGTGTGTAGTTAAGTGTTTAGTGTGCGTGGTCCTCTGGGAGCAGTGCTGGTTGTAGAGTCTAACAGCATCAGGAAGGACCTTCGATACCGCTCCTTTACACACTTGGGGTGAAGCAGCCTGTCGCTGAAGGAGCTGCCCAGTGCTGCCAGTCTCATGCATGGGGTGGGAGTCATTCTCCAGCATGGATGCCAGCTTGGATAACATCCTCCTGTCTCCCACCACCTGCACTGGGTCTAAAGCCTGGGATATTGTCTAACAATAGTTTTGGGAAGTTTCTGGACTAACACATAGTGTATACATGTATTATTGCCATAAAAAAAATGCAAGGAGTTGCTAGATTTCTCTACACGGAACCATTTCTCATGAACCCATGCTCAAGACTTTGTCACAACACAGAATTATACAGCATGTTTTAAGGATTGGTGGAATTCCTCGTTAAAGGGGACTCTTTCACTGTTTAAAGGGAATTTTCACTGTTTGTAATTTTATTGTTGCCACCTACGATAATTTATTTACATGCTTTCATTTTCCTGAAACAAAATAGTTTTCTCTGTATATCTGTATTTATACCAGCCAGACTGGTATCCTGCTAGTTCTTCTCTTACATCCCTTTGACTATTCTGCCATATCGGTTCGAGCTAGAGTGGGAGGGTTTGCAGACCTGATCCGTTTTCACAATCTAGATTTGAGCAGGATGTTTAGGTTTTGTGGTAGGTAGTGGGAGGTTTTTACCTTTGCTTTCTGTGTGCCGTGTGAGGGTGTGCGGATTGTGGTATGAGCCTTGTAACAGTGACAAGAGCTGAATTCCCAAAGTGGGGTTCTGTGAGAGGGAGTTTCTCCCTCTGATGTGTAGTCTGGGCTGGATAGACCAAAAAGTTACATAACACACTAAAAGTGCCAAAGCATAATAGGTCTCCAGGATGGACATCATCTATTAATCACATACTATTCAACTAACTAATTTATATATACACACATAGGAGAGATATTACTGTGACTGTTAACAGAGACGAGATTTAACGCTAAAGCTTGATTATCATTCATTCAAAGTTCTTGCAGCGTTTCAACTCAATGGCGTCACACAGCTTGATTTAGTCTAGAAAACTGAATAGGCTATCATATGTTTGGTCACATCTCAAAAAGACTTGGCAATTGGTAAAAAGAGATCACTGAGCTATGTTTATTCTGATTTATAAATAGCAAATAAAAGAGGAAAATATCATTAAATAGGCAGCATTTTGTCTTGGTAAAGAAATCAGGATAAATGTTCAGTTAAAAAAGATTGCATGTGTGTGTCAGTGTTTGTGTGTGTGTGTCTGTTTGTGTGTGTGTGTGTGAGAGAGAGAGAGAGAGAGAGAGTGAGAGAGCAGTAACTGAAGTTTAATTCCCTATGAGAGCCTACAGGACTCAAAGCCTATCTGCTTCTATTTCTGGATTTTCCCCACATAAATTCGATTTTCTGTCTAGCTTCCAGCTTTGATGCAATAAGCCAAGATGATCAATAAGTAAACAATAATACACTACAGGAATACCAACAACGGCTGCCTTTGGAGATCTTTACAGAGCTCTAAAAGCTTCTTCTGTGCAGTGAAAATCAGACCAAAGCATTAGCATACAGTGTTTCACATGAACTCCACTTTCCCATGGTTGTATCCACTGTTGACCATGGCCATCCAAAAATTATCCAGTCTACAACTACTAGTAGTTGTAGTACATAGTTGTAGTGTAGTTGCCGTAGCTTGAAGGTTGTGCTTTTGTTACAGTGCCTCTGACCCCAAAGGTTCCTACAGTTAACTAAACTAGCAGTGAAAATATGTGCTCATTCATAACACCAAAGCCGAACTGAAACTGTAATGTCCACCACATAATAAACTAAAACTGAACAGAATTACAGAGAAAGTGCTTTAATTTATATTTTTAAGTGCCTGGATGAAAGTTTAGAAGTAGAGGTCTCTGTGTTTGGCTGAGCTGAGCTCAATTTGAATTTAAATTTAATTTTATCTTATGAAATACCCACAACCATAATGGATAAGAGCATATCATAATACTAAAACTATTACTTTGCAAAAAGTAAAAAATAAGAAACTGTTGCCACTGAACTGCTGCCATTATATAGCGTTTTGGACACATAAATCCAAACCCTGAAAATCATCCCTCGATCGTTATCCCTCCACCACCAAAATTTTCTGCTGACATTTTCTGTGCATTACAGTAGGGATCTTCTGATATCCATCCAGATTCACCCATCAGGCTAGAAGACTGTGAGACATAACTTATCACTCCAGAGACCTGAAATGTATTCTCTGCTCCAGAGTCCAGTGATCCACACATTGTGATCTTAGGCTTGTGTGAAGCTCTCAGCCATGGAAATCCATTTCATGAAGCTTCCACTGTTCTTGTGCTGATGTGGCTTTCAGAGGCGCCCTGGAACTCTGTAGTGAGAGCTTTAACAGAGGAGGGGTGGTTGTTATGCGCCCTGCCATTTATTTATTTGACTTTTTTGCCCAATTATAATTGTGATAATGTTTTTTGTTTTAAAATATTCTTTTATTATCAAGACTCTCTTGAGACGAAAGAGAGAAAACGAGGGAGCAAACAAAATGAAGTATGCGCAGAACAAGCATGTTAAGATGAAGCGTGGCATGATGTGATGGGGTGTGTTTTCAATGGATCACCTGCCATCCTTATCACTGTGAGGGAGGGAGGAAAGATGGACAGATGGGGGCAGGGATGGAGCAATAGATGGATGAGTGGAGGGGATAAATAGCCTTATTTTAGCTCTTGCTCTCATTGACAGAGGCACTCAGACAGGGGCAAATGGTTATTAATGAGATCTGTCTCAGCAAGGCCACACACACACACACACACACACACATACACATATACACGTACAGCTGAAGTGTTCTGATACAATCAAAATAAAAATGTCACCAGCACAGACGCTCAGAAGCAGGCAGACCAGAGAACTGTTGGGTCACCCCACATCACAGGGGTCACCAGTGTGTGAGTGTAACCATTGGTGTAGGACCCGGGTGAGATACTGGAAACAGCCCAAAATCATATCACGGTAGTGTCACATTAATTAATGACCTTCTATTAAAAGACTGATGCACCAAGAGTGACACTAGAGTCTCTGCACCTAAAAGGAGTTGAATAAGAGTCGCAGAAATGATAACAGGACATAGAGCCACAATAGATCAGCTACGTTTACTTTACATTGACTTTTACTGGAGGATTATGTTTCTTTGGTATCTCTGCTTTAACTCAACTACGTGGTTTGTGAACATTGTCCACCTTCTGTTAGCTTGATAACAGTTAAGCTGACGGAGCGGGAGTAACTTATTCACATACGCTACAAGCAAAAGCAGCTCAAACGGGACTAGAAACTGAACTACAAACTAAACTACAAACTGAACTATGAACTGACTTGTAGCTTGCGTGGAAGCACCCAGAGATTCAACTTCTGAATGAAGTGATGAAACTTGATGAAGTTAGTCTAGTAAAAGTATATAGAATAGTTATTGTCATTTCTGTATAAAAACTACCAGTTAAATTAAAATATATACCCTAAAGCCAACACAGGGCACAAAGTTACTAAAGGGTGGTCTTTAATTCATAGTGGCAAATATGCCGCCCCAATGGCAAACTCACTCATACGCCAATATATATGTAGTTAAACTAGAGGCGAGAGACATATCAAACACATTATGATAATTTAAGAAATGCTCATAATACAAAATGTCACAATATGTATTTCTTTACAAAACAAATTGATAAATTAAATTGTAAAATAAAAATTTAAATTAAGTACACATTTTCAGTATTCATGGCATCACGGACTGACAAGCACACCAAGAAAGCAATTGCACTGAAACTGTCCTATGTTATATAGAATATAGAAATTATTCTATATAATTGCTTGTAATAAAAAAATAGTGACTTTTACTCATATAAAAAGTTAAGGATGGCTTTTCCTTCTCTTGTAAAACTACCATTGTGGACATGAATGTTTTTTGAGCTAGCAATAAAACAGCATCATGCTCAGATATTCATAATCCAGCTGCAAAACAATACATACTGGCAAGTCAAAGAGATAGCTTCTATTCAGTTGATATGTCTTATATTTCTCATTTTAAGATTAAGCTTATGATAGGCTTAATAGACTTGTTTTAAGTGTTTCTTAAACTAAATTACCTGCCACCATAGTGAGAACGAATATCATAATGAGAATTTCAAAACATATCCACTGGATATAAGATCATTTTACTTGCCCAGATATATATATTTTTTGCATGAAAGAAGAGCAGTATAAAAAGACAGAGCTTCATTACTTCATCATATTTAATGTTTGGTGGGATGGGGAGTTAAAACATGCTATTATTGGTTAATATGATTTTCTTTTTTTTAAGTGACTATACTGCCTTACTTGCTAGCCATGTGGGCTTATTACCTAACACTGTTGTATTCACGTATTAATATGGCATTCACATAAACACACAGATTTGTACATAGAGAAGTTTCATGTTCTTCACAAAAGAGGAAATATAAGAGACACTCATTCTGCTAACCTTCATGCTACAGACATTGGATGAACTGCTGAGTAAGGTTTACTTACTGCTTCCTTTTATTTGCATTGATTTGCGTAAGCACACCTAATTCACATTTTGCTTGTTGCAGCATATAATGAAATTTAACAACTGTGGAAGATGCTTGCATCACTGTGTTATCACTGGACACTGCATGATCTCCATGATGGCTCCATTACTTCCTGTAAACATATTCAATCATGCAACCAGACTGCTGTACAGTTCAGATAGTATACAGTAAAGCCCTGAAGGCTCTCCAAGCTTATTATCCAGTCATTAATATTAAGATTTATTACACCTCAGTTAGTTCTGACCTTGCAGTGCAATTGAGAGTGCCAGCATCTCTCCATACTCTCCAGATAAAAGAATTCTGACCTAAAAAGTAATAAACCTTTTTTCTTGTACCTGTAATAATGTTGTGTTTTATCATCGTCTTAAAAGCAAATAATAAATGCCAATAATGAAAATATTTCATAATCACAACAATATACTCCTTAGCTCATTCTATACCATATCGGCAATAACGTGCTGATTTATGAGAGACCACAAGACACCAGTTCAAACCCTCGCTCTCGCATTGTTGTGTAATCTTTCCAGCAAATACTGCACAGGATTCAGTACCAGCTATGCAACTGCTAGGCAAGGTATTAATTGGAGTAGGAGCCTTGCGGTTTAAGTGGTGGAGCTCATTGTGTTATAATAGCCTAATCTTTAGCTCTTCACTGTAAGGGGAAGTCTGACATTAAAGACTGGATGAAATGGCTTAATTTAACTCTGCAACACTTGATGAGGTGCCAAAGCTTTAAGTGTGCTTTGATAAAAGGTCCAATATCACCACACATGGTTTCATTAAACCTACACCCTTTCTTTCTGTCTCTCTCTCCCTCCGCCTGGCTCTCACTCTCACATATACAGTCTTAATCATCTTTATCTCGGGTCATAAACGCAGTGCCATTACCCTTTGTTGAGAGAGATAGCCTTGAGATCTGGGTAAAATTAAGGTCAGTTACACACTAAAGGTCAGAAGAGGACATGCCAAAAGAAAAAAGGTCATGAAAAAGAACTTGTCTTGAGACACTGCCTGAATACAATGTATATCTTATATTCTCAAGTGAAAGCCATCATTTACTCCTGTACATCCTTTAGAAAAGTTATAAAAACACCAATAATGGTCCGATTTAATTAGTGGTTCCAGTCACTGGGCATTTGAAGCTAGTTTTGTTGGTTTTAAAGGACTCTCTAGTATTTATACCAAATATGGACATAACTACTGCCAAAAACATGTTCATCTATAAAAAAAAATATTTATATAAAAATAAAAATGGACATAACCACACTTTACTGAACCCACCACCAGTGGGCTATCTGCCCTGTCCCCTCCCTGTACTTACTGTTTGCTGTTTGTATATTGTAAATTGTCTTGTGTATTTATTGTATTTATTGTTCTATGTAGCACCTTGGTCCTGGAGGAACGTTGTTTCGTTTCACTGTGTACTGTACACCAATGTATATGGTTGAAATGACAATAAAAACTACTTGACTTGACTAGTAGAAATGTGCAAATTTTGTAATGTGAGTTGGGATTGGACCCCTTCCCCAAACAGTTGAATCAGATGATGTTAAAGTGTATTCACACAGAACTGGTGAAGGGAGCTTCTGAGGATGTGTGGATGTGAATGATCTGCTAATGTCATCTTATTGTAGTCAGTGTAACACTGGTTTTGCATTTCAGACCTGAGCCTGTGCTGAGTATTTTGTTGCATATTCATTCCTTAGTCTTATCAATGAATTCATGTCGACGTGGGGGGCATGGGTTTGTTTGACTAATACTCAGGCTTGTTGGAGGTTCTTTTTGTAAGAGCATAGCAGGTTTCGAACACTTCTAGGCTCTTTACAGCTCTACACTAAACTGATTTCAGAATTTGTAATATATATTTAGTCTTTCTTCCAGACTTTAGGATAAAGGTTGCCAGGAACAATAACTGATTATAAATTTAGACTGATATGGGCAAAATTTATTAATTTACACATACAGAGGTACTGTCTTTCAGTGTGGTGTTGTGCCCCCATGTTTGCTAACACAACATGCCAGACATCTCGGAGGGGGGTTCTAGAGGTTTCTCAGGTCGGTTGATATTTTCTGTGTGCAAATATTTCTGCAAGTACTCTTTGGGTGATGGCTGTAAATCTATTACCATAAAAACCCTAAACACTCATTAGCCAGTTTCACTGTCTGTGCCTCTTCACATTAAACACAAAATGTAAGAGGTCAATCCAAACGTGAAGCTTCTTGCTTTTCCAACGAAGAATAGAGTAAATGGGAAATATTAAAGTACGCAGAGATGTGCAGGTGTGTGTGTTTCATGTTTGTGTTTGAAACAGGTAAAGAACCGTCAATCTTAATTAAGCAGAATAAAATAAATTTGGATTTCTTGCATAAGTTCTGCAGTTGTATACATGTTGAGAGAGAGAGAGAGAGAGAGGGATAGAGATGGAAGGATTTCAATCCTTTGCTATTTAAATGAGGATAAAACATTTAGTGCTTTCCCCACTTTGAGTCCAGTGGGACCCCCATGTCCCAGATAAACACACATAATAACATCAGTGATTTGTTGTGTTTTGCTCTGCCTCAATAATTCAACCTAACAGAATGAACGGAGCGCAGTGAGGATGTGATGAACTCACTTAAGAGTGTCTTGTGTGGCAAAACGCATTCACCAAATTCACTCTTGCCTCTGTAAAAGTGGGAGATTAGAGTGATTTGCAGAAGATCTGAGTAAACACAGATAAATCACAATCGTAACTTATCATATATATTGAGTGATTATTATATTCAGAGCTAGACCATATCCCAGGGTCCAGGGTCCCATACAGATGTAAAGCTCTTTGACTTCAGTGACTCAGGTTAAAGTATGAGACCCATCTCACAAAGCATCTTCAGTGGAAGTTGGAAATAATACCAAAGTACTGAGTAACATACGCTGCCTAGAAACCTATTAGTACATCCATTAATCAGCAGTGGAACCAGAGTTGTTGACTGGTATGACCAGTCATAAAGCAGTACAGGCACTACCACCAACACGGTTTAATAAAATTGAACATGATCATGTGATTATGAACTAAATGTATAAATTTCCTTACCTGAAAAAGAGTAAAACGTTATCATTTAAAGTTACCCAGTAAATCCAGCAAAACCGTCCTTGAGCACGTGTCAGAGTAGATGTGACTAGTTGCTGCCCACTTCTGAGTAAGTCTCATCACAGTGGGATAAAGCTTATTCAACATAAAATCACAGTGGACAAGCTTTACATACTCAATAAAAATGATCTTCCTAAAACAGAAATGAGGCTGATATTGTTTTATCTGATATATACATACATATATACAGTTATACAGTTATTGAAATGCAAATTAAATGGCCTTTGAGAAGAAGTGTTCATAATTAGATTCAAATTCCTGTTCCACGTGACAGGGATTGATAAAGTCTGTTAACCATTAGAACTCTAGACTTGTACTTTATATGCAGCGTGTATGGCTCTTCCCAGTGTTTCTCATCCCGGTTCCTGAACACAACCTGCCCTGCACATTTTAGTGCTTTCCCTGCTCCCAACACACCTAATTCAACTCATCAGCTTTCACCAACTCAAGTTTCATGGGATGAAAATATGCAGGGCAGTAGGCCTCCAGGACCAGAACTGAGAAACACTGCTTTATCCTATAAGCCTCAATAGTCAAGAAAGAGTTGACTTACAAACATGATACACAGGTGTATTATATCTGTAAGCCAACCCCTTCGTGAATTTATTTAATATGTTGTAGAGTCATGCAAACTGCCTATAAAGTCTAGATCCAGGGTCCTATGAGTATAAAGAGTCGATTCTACAAAATAACCCTCAATTTCAACAACCAAGACATAGAGAAAGTCCGAAAAAAAAAGAGTACAACATTAGTTATATATTTCACCATGGCAAACAAATTTGTAGACTTAACGCTAGCCAAGCTAACACTTAGATAATTACCTGCTTGCCTCCTTTAAATGGAGCGATGTTACTGTGCTGGCAATTTTATTTAATTTTAAGACATTTCTTTTGGCTACAAATTTTTTATTTTACTGACTACCTTATCTAAAGTAACTCACAGCTGGAATAGCAATGCAGTGTTTTGTGAAAGATTTTATTTGTCATACATGCTGTCTGCACACACTGTAAAAGAAAAAAGGGTGTTTTAACCCAAGGCTAGATACCAGGCTGCCTTAAATTTTTAAGTGCATTGAATTTCAAAGAGAAAGTAAGCACAACTTCAGACACAGACCTTGTTCTATTCTTTTCAAAGCTTTAAACAACAACAAAGAGCGGAGCATCTCATACTCTGTGTGCATGCCTTTCTCTATGGAAGTCCCAAACTGTGAGGTCATCTCTTGATTCTCAAATCCCTTGAATCCGAGAATCAGTAATTTTGCACTGTGCTTTCAAAAATACACTCATCATCAAAAGAATAGCTGCGCCAATAGTTGATTCAGGTTTCAAGCTCGGCTGCTCATGAGACGCAAGCAATGGCGGGCCTTATCGCTGTACCTGACTGACCCAACAGCCGTGATTGCAGACAGAGCATTGATGAGTCACGCTGTTGGTGCCAGCACCATTACCAGATGGCTGTAGAACGCAGAACTACTTGCACACAAACCTTTATGACCAGTGCCCTTAACCCCACTTCAATATTACCAAAAACTGCAATGGTGTCGTAATAGACTCTGATGGAGTTACTCAGAATGGCAGCAGGTCATCTTCATTGAGTCCAGCTTGTGTCTTGGTGGAGATGGCTCTGTGGTCAGTGCCAAGATGAACGGTTTGTTGTCATGCGTCACATGTCCAAAAGGTCTGGTGTCACTCCACCTTCAGTCCTACCATCAAACACTGCAGGAACTATGTGAGAATATTCCAGCTGCATTGGGCGGAATATCACAGGACACCATTATGAACCTCAACAACTCAAAGCAGTGACATCTGACATGTTGCATTAGCAAACATTGTGACCTAATGCCATACTGAGATACACTACTTCTATATGTGTAGCTCAATAAACACTGTCCATATCAGTCTTTGCTTATCATCAATTAATGTTCCTGGTAACCTTTATCTTCCTTCCCAATAACATTACAAAACATCCTTCTCAGTGCAGCTATTCTTTTGATGAGGAGTGTATAACTGCTTCTGGTAACTTGCACCCTTAAGGACAAGCTAAATGTCCTCACTTAGGTAAAAGTGTCCTGTTCTTCCCATTATTGTAAGGACCTGTTCTTCTCACAGGAATAGCAAGACAAGCACACACATACATCTTAGATTACATTATAAGGACATCCACTGAGTTTTATTGAATTGTATTATTACTGTAGCCAAATAATACTGCACTTACACTTAAACCCAACCCTAACCATGCCTCAGTGTTCAACAGGGACATTCTCTGCTCTTTCAGTTTTCTCCCAAAAATGTCATTTGTGGTGAAAACAACAAGTGATTAAGTGAGAAACAGCAAAATGTTCACACTTGTGCAAAAATGACATTTTGTAGACATGCAGTCCTTATAAAATTAACAAAACACACACACACACACACACTCGTTAGCAAATACTGTGACAGTGAGGTTCTGGTGGTGAGATGTGACCGGGCCTGAAGCAGGTACATGATACTAAGTGACCTGATTCAGTCTGGTCTAAATGCCAGCAGTGAGCTATCATTAATTATGGAGGTGTGTGTGTGTGTATGTGTGTGTGTGGGTGGGTGGGTGATCATGTGAGAGAGAGAGAGAGAGAGAGTGAGAGAGAGAGAGAGAGAGAGAGAGAGAGAGGAAAAGAGGAGTTTTAATTGGACAGTTCAACTGTCTCCTTCAGCTAAAATCAGAGAGTAAAGGATTTTAATGAGACAGAACATGAACACATTATACTTCAACATTTAAGAGGAGAGAAAGACAGAGAAGTGGCCAAACTGCTTAGTCATTAGCCTCAAAATCAGAGAGCAAAATTTAATAGAGTGCCCAGTAAATACAGATGGCAGTCCAGTGCACTATGTGTATGTGTATTTAGGTGTCTTTATTATGGGTATGTAATGTGTTTTAAACTCAAATTTATACGCAAAGGATTCATCTTTAAGAGATCTGAAAACAACCCCAGGGTTTCCTGTCAATCCTTTCACTGTCAGAAGACAGCTCAACACTTTGAGTCTAAAAGGATGTGTAGCTCTTTAAGAAGCTGTTACAGAGAAAAGGAAATAGAATTAAAAGATCACACAAAGAAAAGGTTGGTGTTTTAAATGGATTGATCTCCTCAGAGTATAGATCTCAACATCACTGAAAGTGTTTCTGATGATTTGGTTAGTGAGATGCAGAAAATACAATTCTAAGACTGAACTTTGAAGCTGTGGAAAGACATTCCTGCAAGTTTCTTTAAAAATGTTTCATTTCAGAAATTCTTCAAGATTTCATTCTTGGAAAAAAAATATTATAAACTCTTTTGCACAATACTGTTTATTACAATGCAAAATACACAGTCAGTCTGTGTTCTTAAGAATTAGTCATTACTCTGAAGGATGTGCACTTCTGACCTTCTCTTATGGATTCTTATGGATTCACCGGACAGCGCCAAGGACTCCTTTCCCACCATGTGAAAAATTGTTTGATAGAATACCTTGAAAATGTATCCAAGGTTCATCACTTCACACAACTTTTGTAATTGGGTTTTTTTTCTTGGAACATTTGTGTTTGGGTACATGAAGGCCACAAATTGGAGTGGGAGCCACACACACACTTTTGTGTGGATGGCCCGTTCTCTCCAGTGCTGTAGTGTCTAAGAGGTAACTAAAATACTACTACTAAATTACTAAAATACAACTACTAAAGTAATACTAAAAACTACTACTAAATTACTAAAATACTACTACTAAAGTAATACTAAAACTACTACTAAATTACTAAAATACTACTACTAAAGTAATACTAAAACTACTACTTAATTACTAAAATACTACTACTAAAGTAATACTAAAAACTACTACTAAGTTACTCAAATTCTACTACTAAAGTAATACTAAAACTACTAATAAATTACTAAAATTCTACTACTAAAGTAATACTAAAACTACTACTAAATTACTAAAATACTACTACTAAAGTAATACTAAAACTACTACTAAAGTAATACTAAAATACTACTACTAAAGTAATACTAAAAACTACAACTAAATTACTAAAATCTACTACTAAAGTAATACTAAAACTACTACTAAATTACTAAAATACTACTACTAAAGTAATACTAAAAACTACTACTAAATTACTAAAATACTACTACTAAAGTAATACTAAAACTACTACTAAATTACTAAAATACTACTGCTAAAGTAATACTAAAACTACTACTAAATTACTAAAATACTACTACTAAAGTAATACTAAAAACTACTACCAAATTACTAAAATACTACTACTAAAGTAATACTAAAAACTACTACAAAATTACTAAATTACTACTACTAAAGTAATACTAAAACAACTACTAAAGTAATACTAAAACTACTAATAAATTACTAAAATACTACTACTAAAGTAATACTAAAACTACTACAAAATTACTAAATTATTACTACTAAAGTAATACTAAAACAACTACTAAAGTAATACTAAAATACTACTACTAAAGTAATACTAAAAACTACTACCAAATTTCTAAAATACTACAAAAGTAATACTAAAAACTACTAATAAATTACTAAAATACTACTACTAAAGTAATACTAAAAACTACTAATAAATTACTAAAATACTACTAAAGTAATACTACTTAAGTACTACTACTAAATCAACAGAATGGCTACTACTAAAATATTACTAAATACTACTAGTAAATACTACTACTGAAAATACTAAAATACTACTAACATCTATTAAATACTATAAATATTACTACTAAACGAGTACAAAATACTACCACCAGTACTAACACTAACATATCATTAACATGTGTATGCAGTATTATTGCTTTTGTGAAGACTGTAGGCAAGCTGTAGGAAATATATGGTGAAAGCCCATATATTATGTGTACAAGGTGCTCAGAAATTGAAAGCATGCTACACAGTATTCTGTACTTTATCATGACAAATATGACATATTTAATGAAACACAACCCAGTATGTGCAATATTGAGTGGAAATTATTGTACCCAGAGTTTGTAAGTGTGACTTTACTTGTGCATCTGTTACAATATTGTGATTCATACTTCATACCATGAACATCGTCAACCCCTAATTCACATTATGTTTTAAACACAACTGTTCTAGAATATATTTGTGAGAAATAGGAAGAATAAGTTGAATGGAGATAAAGGGAGAGAGTGCGCTTATTTTAAGAATAGTCTCATTAGGGGCGCTTTAAATAGTGCTTTTAATTTAGTCTCTGTTAAAAATTCATGAATCAAAGGGAGGTTGGTGGGGGAAGAATGCATGAATCGACCCACCAAACCAGAGGTGACAAGAAGAGATCCATTCATTAGAGTGCAGACTGATAACAGTACAGTTGAGGGAAAATGAAATTGCCAAGAAATCAGCCTTATTCTTCTACTATTCTAGTTCTTACACAGACGTTATAAAAAACATACAAGAAGGAGTCATAGTACCCTTTCTTTTTTTGTATACGTTTTTTACCCACATCATTTGAGCACAGCAGCCAGCCTTTTCTAAGAGTAATACTGATAAATGGATAAATAACACCCTTCCCTGACCCCAACAAAATCACTCAGATCAAAACTGATTTAAATTTAAAAATAAATATCACCTTTGTCTAGTTCTGTAAAGCTACCATTTTGAAGTTACCATTTCTTTTGTTGGACAGCAAAAATATTTACCCTACCCAGCCAGTATGGATCTGTCAGAGATAATGTATGGGGTACATATAAAGTATACATACTTTCTCAGCTGCCAATTGTATAAATACCTGCACACATATGCAGTCTATAAGTACTGCTGATGTTTATTTCAGCCCATTTATTAGATCTAGCCAGGCTTGATGAAGGTTAGCTACATGCACAATGTGTGCTAAGAGATCTCAGAGAAAATCAAGGTTTTCAAGTGAATTTTAGTTTGCATGGTTAACATACCAGGACTATATAATATAACATACCGTGTTTTCTTTATAAGTAGATCAATCTGGGTACTCACATTCACAAACTATGCCTGCGTCCGGCACAAAGTATGCCTGTGTCCTGAATTCATTTGAAAGGGCAGTCGTGCACTGAAGCGTTGCTGGTTAAATTCCCTGAACTGACAGTAACAGCTGAAGTGCACTTGAGCAAGATCCCTAACCCCCAACTGCTGCCCGGGTACTATGTATAGGGCTGCCCACTGCTCCGGGTAGATGTGCTCACTGGTTCTTAGCGTGTGTGCTAAGCATCAGTGTTTTGCTCCATGAATGTGTTAAATGTGGATTACAAACTCCTATGTGTCAAGAAAGGGCCCGAAGCTCGCCTTATTGACCTCACCTAGACTAAGTTAAAGTAAATAACTTTCTGATGTCTATTGATTGACTGATATATTTTGCCATGGGTATCCTCTGTCTGTGTGGATGAAAGTAATCTCAGGTAACACTTACACAAATTAAATATTCTCATCAATCTCAAGGATCTACTTAAGTCTTTATCAGAACTGTGTTCCCATGTATTCTCCATCACTCTTAAATTCTGATAGATTACACAGGGTGAATACCAGCAACAAGTAGAAACAATCCTAGTAAACATATATATATATATATATTTGTATTAGAATAGTGTATTGTGAAGTATTGTATCAGCAGCAGCATGTAATGCCACACTCAGGAACATGCAGAGAATGCAGGTTTTACGCTACAGATGACCACCAAGAAGACCCCCTCCCCACCACACGCACACAAAAACACCCACAAAACTCCACATCCCAGCAGCGATTAATGCAGATTAATACATAAACATTAACACATGTACACTTATCATAAGTTAATGGACAGCATCACTAAAACAAAAACAGTGCCTTGCCATCAGTTTTTGCTTGTTATAGTCAGCCAGACCTCCAGGGTCTTTCAGATCCAGTGTCGTCCTGTCGCTATAATATTATGATATAATACAATATTTGCAAATCACTGACCCCTTACTCACATAATATTTAAAACACAGCTTGGTTTTAATATGTATGTAAGAGAGAGTTGGAACAAAACCATGTACCTCTAAACCATTTTTTATATTTTCACTGGATTTTAAATGCCATTCTCTTTATATTCCACCACAATTTTATAGCATTGTGAGGCTTTGCTCCAACATCTGCAGTATGCTAATCCTGTTTCACACATTTCTGCCTCTGTGCCAAACAGACACTGGACTAAGGACCACATCCACACAGATCAGCTGTGTTTTATCCTATTTATCTCCAACTAGTTTTCTCCTTCAGACATTCCCAGATTGCTTAACTGTAGTATCATACAGACATATTTTTGCACTGTTTCCTGGGACTTTAAGCAGCTTGCCATGTTAAGGTGAGTCAGAAACATGCCTTAATGTAGTCCAGTTTGGCACTGCGGGATGCAAACACAATATGTTTGACTTGTATTATCAAAAGATTCTCCTCCTTCCATGTTCAACAGTAAATCGAGGTGACAGATACAGAGAAAAATACAGTCAGATGTAACCAACCTGTTGTAGTATAAAATAAAACACAACTGAATTTACACAGTACTTTAGGATCTCACAGTACTAATCTACACACTTTGTGTATAGATGTGCTATTTGTGTGAGCCTCATTCCCAATGTGGACTTGCACTCCATGTCTAAATGGCTAAATCATCGTTCAGCCTTTTCCCTGATGTGGAAATGTTTGCTGGACTCATTGCAACCTGTTGTCTTCATCAGTGTGTTATTATGTCTCAATTAAGGCTAATTGAAATCCAACCTCTCTATTACAGATACCCTCAGAGATGCATTAGTCTGCATGTTGTCTTGGTGTGGGCAGACAGTGTCTCGATTTCGAGGCATGGCATCATTTATGTAATTACAGTTACACCCCTGACAACACAAAAAAATAGACGTGAACACAAAATTTAACTTTTCTGATGTAACATTTGCAGAAATATCTGGAAATAAATGCTCAGATAACGTACTTTTGTCCACTTACCTTCAACCTACTGCAGTACATAGAAAAAGAAACCTTTATTTAACAGTTGGATTCTTTTTTGAGAAGGCAGTGGATGAATAGAACATTTTGTCATGTAATAACCTATAACATTTACTACACATTATATCATTACTAATACTTCTCATTGTCTTGCTGGAAGATCCCATCCGCCCCGGTGAAGACTATCAGCATGTATGGGTGTACATGATTTGCAAGGATTGAGTGCCTATTGCACACCTTTTATACCCGCCAAGTCAGCTCAGAAAAACATGACTTCCTTCATGAGCTACACGCTGCTGTTGCTGAAAGAAGGAAGTGGTCATAATAATGTGACTCGACTGTGTATTTAATTCACAGAATTTGCCACTGAGACACAATTGACACAATTGAATATGACTACATATTCAACAACTGTTAAATACACTAGGATCACTGAAGCAGATCAAGTGAAGTTTGAGTGTGCTCTGAATAGGATGCCTTGCAGGTTAGATTGGATTCATTATTGGTTATTGGTTATACTGTATACAGTATGTATTGACTTCATCTTTACACTTAAAATTCTAATTGACAATTATTTTCAAATTGAAAACAATTTGTCTAGCTTTGCATGATAAGACTGGAAACTGGAAGCCTCTGTTTTGCGAAAATGGTTCAAACTTTGTGGGACTGCTTAGAGACATTGTAAGGTTTCCCTTAAGAACAACTCCACAGTGTTCACTTGAAGTTATGCAAGTGTTCTTCATACATGAGTTCATCACGGCTTCTTATAATTCCCCTCTTACTTAACTCTTTTACACGGTTGTATAAAATCCTCCAGTTTCTGAGGTATGCATTGATTCCTCTGCAGTGAGGAGTATATAATTCATTAGTATGATGGAAATGTGGATGATCTACAAAACCTGAAGCCAACTAGAGCTTTATCTTTGTAGGTGTGAAAACTAGACAACTTTATAAAACTGTCAAATTCATACTTCAAACAAACAGGGTGCCCTATATCACAGTCCCTCCTCCTCCCTCTTCATTCCTTTCCAGTCAAGAAAAATAATTGCAACTTCATCTTCTTGTTTTGCTGTTATTTATATCACTGAATGAGGATTCTTACACATTTGGGCAGTGGCAGTCTTAATTATAATGGTCACTTGCCAAGAGATTCAGGCATCATTCCATTTACTCTTCCTGTCATTACATGACCTCACCAAGAGCAGGCTCTTCAACATGATTGGGGGTTGGAAAAGGCTGCCAGGACAATGTTACTTCTTCATTCCTCAGTGTTAGACTGATGTTAGACTGGTACATTGAGTTATTACAAGTCATTCATTCATATTCTACACTGCTTTTCCTTCTGGGTTGCAGGGAGTCTTGAAACCCAAAGCAGTCATTGGGTGGGTGTCGGAAAACCCCTGGACAGGGCACCAGTTTATACACACAGACATCAGCACTCACAATTAGGGAGACAATTTACAATGTCCAATTCACCTGACTGAATGTCCTTGACCTGAGGGAGTAACCTGAAGCACCGGGACAAAACTCACACAGACATTGGAAGAACATACAATCTCCACGTGGGAAGACCCCAGACACCCAGACTGGGAATCAAACTCAGGCCCTGCCTGCTGTGAGGCAATAATAAGGGGTTCTCACACCTCCCCATTCGCACCTCGTGAAGTTTTTAGATATGTCCATTTTTGTTCTGCCAGTGGAGTGACTACTAGGAGACACAAAGACAGAAAGGAATAAATGAATAAATGAGATGTAAGTGTAATGCCCCTGAAAGCACTACATTGCTGTATTGACATTCATGCAAGTAGACAACACAAAAACAGACATAAGTGAAAACAGAAGAGGAGGCTTGTGCTGAAGTAGTGACCATTCCTGTGTCTGGTATTTTTTTGGAAAGTTTTTTCCAATATGTCTGACTCATATAATATTCAGCTCAGATTTCCTAAATTTGCTTTATCATTAGCATTCAAAAGGAACAATCTTCTGAGTCTTTCCTTTTGTCACTGACTAAGTGCGCTATTCTCTCCCAACGTTAACTGCTAGTGTCTGACTTCAAAGTGACGCGCAAGAGGCGATATATTGTGGCCTCCAGTGGCTTACCGTGGGGGCGCGTCAAATAGCGCTCAGCGCTTTGAACTGTCTGTCGAATCGGGTTCCATCAGCAAAAAAAGAGCCTTGCCATGTCAAAGGTCACCTGAAGCGACGGGCATGTCTGGCTGAGTGGCATTTTGGGACTTGGCTTTGCCCTTATACAGAGAGAAAGCTCCTGCTGGTGCTCCTGGCAGTACACACACACACAAATCGCGTCTCAGAGCACACGGTTTCCCACCTTTTCTCGCTCTCTCCGTCTCTCTTGTTTTTCCTCCATTTTCACACATTTATACCTTCTTTCATGCATTCATGGACATGTACATAACTTGGTGTGAAAAAGGTATAGGGTAACTTGAGGGGAATAAGCCACCAGAGTATTATTCATACTTATGCTTCAGCACAGTGCTTATTGTGCATTCAGTAGTGGCTAAAGTGAACACTGCTTTAAAGTATTGTCACACTGCCCCCTAACCACCGTTATGGAGAACTACAGTTGAGCTTTTTTTATCTCAGCATGACTGTCTTTGTGAAGAGGTGTGACTTGTTTTCACAGCAGGGGGTTCTAACCCCTCCCCTTTCACCCCTCATTGCTCACTAGCAGCTCAGCCAAAACATTTCTCACACATAGAGAGCCATATGGCACATTTCGATCCAAAAGGTAATGTGTGTACTGGGTATACATAATAGAAAGCATTACCACATACAGTGGACAAAGCAGTAGCCACTGTTACCACTGTGACATTGGACACAGTGCTTCACCTGGTAGCCAGGTTGCTACCTGGACATTAGAGGAGTGGCAACATGTGGAGTGGTATATTATGTCACAATAGCCTGATGGTAGAGTTTGTGTATAGCCCCGTCCCCATGAAGCCATGGACCCTTGTTGTCAGTAAGGTGCTGTGGCTTTAGTGGTTCCATACTGTATGCAGTGTGTTCTCAAGGCATAGGTTGGGTCCACTGGTACACCTAAACACATCATTGACCAGTGCCTACTACATTTCCCTGTTTGGTGACCATTTGCACTCCTTCGTGGACTTGCTGTAAACAATGAAAGCAGGATAACGAACTGTTCCATAAGGCCCAAGTTGTCCAGAATTGGTTTGAGGTTTGACCACTGATAAATGGTGTGACCTGCACATTCCTCCAGCATAAGCACAGTCGAGGCTTCCCTGAGGTAACACCACTAAATAATTAATTTACATACTGCATAACATGACTTTTGGTATGTCAGTGTAGTATTAATCCTGGAATATGATCCAAACTACGGAAGCTATTCCATGAGACACAAAGCACATAGGTACAATAATGTATAATGTCTAAAATGATCTCAGTATATTCATAAATTGCAAAATCACACACTGCCTCACACCACCAGATGGTACATGTGTGAAATACACACAAAGTAGTTTGTAGAGAATATTTTACTGCTGACTCACAGGATGCTGAGGCACAGGATTTGCAAGCCAAGTGAAAGGAGCCACTTCTTTTAACTTAACTATATATTGTGGATTATTATTTATTATAAAAAAAATTATAAATGGCCTGTTTTGGCGAGTGACACCTCTTAACTGTCTGACTATGTTGGTAAATTCCTTTAGAGGAACTTCCAAAAATGATCAAGTGTTCCCCTAACCCTCTGAGCTAGCATTGGAGAGCAGAAGTCTTGGAGAATTAGGAGTATGGCCTTGAGGCTGCACTGAGCAGTTACATTTCCTATTAGATTTTGATCTTATAAGACACCACTGATATTCCAAAAGAGGGATACATACTTTGACGTTTGGGCATTTTGTTCACAATCTTGCTCTTGTGAACAAAATGCCCAACACAGAAAATCCCAATGGTCAGATTCAAATCATCAGTTGTACCTTTTCCACAGCATCAATATGAGTGCATGCTCAGTTTGTACTTCTGGATATAAATCTGCCTTGTTAGGACAATGACAATGACATTATTTAAATATGAAGCATATTTAAAGCAGTACAGCTTTTGCAAAGTAAGCAGTTTGACCTATTGAACCAACCAACAAACAAACTTAGATGGATATTGCCAACCATAGTGGTGTAGCCTAGGCTGGTATATGTATTTCATTAGGTTAATTAAAGCTACATTTTTGCATTTATTTATGCTGCAGTAGGTTCCACTTTATCTGTGTAACTCTAGTCTTCATAGGAATTCTGGCAGTTATATTCACTGAAAATGTAATTAAGGACACAAGTTAACTAAACTTGTTAAAGTGCAAACTAAGGTGCTTCCAGCTAATGTGTTTCAGAGTGCTTCAAGCTGGTTTTGGGAAACAGCCATTAATTGGTTGGTAATTATTTTAGCGATCCATCATACTGTTTTGACTTGTGTCATCCCATAGCGGACACATCCGTCCAACAAATAATTTTGAAGTTAGTCCAAGAAGTCAGACAAAGGGATAAAGACCCCTTTCCAGAACTGCCCCAAATACTATTTTGTCAAATTTTCATCATAAAGATATATAGAATAGTTTATTAGGGATTCGTTGGCTATCCTTAACATTTACAGTGATTGGTCAACATTTAGCTACATGCATTTCCAGTTTATGTCTTTTGCCATTGCCTATGTTTATGTATTATGAATTTTAGCCATTTCAAACCTCCCATGAAGCAGACACCCTTTCGGCCACCCCGGTAAAACAAAGCAAGACTGTCAGTTATAATAAACAAACCACAGAACAGTTCTGCTACTTTGTAAAAAATTATTTCATAGATCAGTAGATCAGTCATAATCTGATGCTGCACTCAGTAATCTGCACATGTGAATGAACTTTATTGACAGCATACTGCAGACACCCAGAGATACAATCTAATCATGTTTCAGAGGAAGACAACTATGGTGTATGTATTCTGGCCCCACAACTCTCCTATAGGCATCTTAAAGTAGCACAGTTACTCCAACCACAGTGTCAGTGTCAAGGCAGTTCTAGAAATGATCCACCTCCCAAATAATACCAGCTCTGTGGTGGTCCTGTGGGGTTCCTGACCGTTGAGGAACATGAGGTGAAAGTGGGAACGTACACAGAGAATCAGATGGACTACAGTGTGTAATTACAGAACTGCATGGGGCACCTGTATTGTAAGTGGTGCTGATATATTGGATAAAGAGTGTCGAAGCAAGGAGGTAGTTTTAATGCTATGGCTGATCAGTGTATACTGTATTTAGCATTCTTGCATCCACACTTATTTGAATAGTGGGAGGCAGGCCTTGTGTTCAGGAATGAGCCGTCTGCGGGGTAACTCCAGGAAAAAAAACCCTTGGTGTGTTTCTGTTTCTAGGTTCGGCACTGATGATCCAAAAATTCAGTTTTTATTGTCTCCATAGCGATGTTAGACTTTCATTTACTAATCCACCAAATCTGCCGTGCTCGGCACAATAACTCCACTCCTCCATCTCTCTGAATGGATTTGAGCCAAGAGCTGTCCCTCAAAATTCAATTAAGGTGTCGCAGTTTTATTGGTCTTTTGGCTGGGGTTTTTAATAAAGGCAATTTGACACATTAACTGACACCAGCTGAATGAACTGTAACGGGGAGAGCAACTCTCACAGTTATTAAAAATCAAAGCAGAGCGGCTGCATCGTTCCACAGTCTCTAAGTGCCCAAGTAAAGAAAAAATTTCAAGCGAGGGATTTCAAGTTGCTGTTATGAAGTTCCTCAATTGCAAATGATGTATTGGGGCAAAGATGACCTGTCCTTTGCCTGTCTCTTCTTCCTCTCCCTTCTTCCCTCTTTCTCTCTCCCTCTGTTTTTTTGAACATCACTAGATGGGTGTAATAGAATTCATACGTACCGTGTCAGAGGACCAATGAAAAACAGATCTCATTGATTCCTTCAGTCTTTCTTTCTCTCTCTCTGCCTCTCCCTCTGTGTCCCACACACAGGTTCGTTTCTGTAAATTGTGACTCTTACTCTAACCTTAACCTTAACATTAACCTTACCTTCAACTGACCCTACTTTAACCTAACCTTAAACTTAAATCCTAACCTTACATTAACCTTATACTGCCCTTAACTTTAACCTAAACTGAGCCTAACCTATCATAACCCTACCTTCAACTTACCTTAACCGTAATGTTAAACTTAACTTTACCCCACACTTATCCTTACCTTTACCTAAAGCTTACCCTAAAACTTAGCCTTGCCCTAGTCATACTCTGACCCTTACCCATACCTGTGAATCGTGAGCCCAGTATGAAGACTTTAATTAATTCCCTTCATTCTCCAACACTTTACCAGAACTACTACTAACCTAACCTTAACTGCCCTTACCTTAACCTAACCCAAACCCTATCTCTACCATACCCTAAACTTACATTCAACTAATCTTAACCTTAACCTCAACCTCAACCTCAACCTAATCCATACCCATACCCATACCCATACCCATACCCATACCCATATCCATATCCATACCCATACCCAAACCAAACCAAACCAAACCAAACCAAACCAAACCAAACCAAACCACAGACCTGACCCTGACCCTGACCTTACCCTAACCTAACCTAACCTAACCTAACCTAACCTAACCTAACCCTTTCTCTACCGTACCCTAAACTTACATTCAACTAACCTTAACCTTAACCTCAACCTCAACCTAATCCAAACCCAAACCCATACCCATACCCATACCCATACCCAAACCAAGCCAAGCCAAGCCAAGCCAAGCCAAGCCAAGCCAAGCCAAGCCAAGCCAAGCCAAGCCAAACCAAACCAAACCACAAACCTGACCCTGACCTAACCAAACCCTTTCTCTACCTTACCCTAAACTTACATTCAACTAACCTTAACCTTAACCTTAACCTTAACCTTAACCTTAACCTCAGCCTCAGCCTCAGCCTCAACCTCAACCTCAACCTCAACCTCAACCTAATCCAAACCCAAACCCAAACCCAAACCCAAACCAAACTGAGCCAAACCAAACTGAGTCGAACCAAACCAAACCACAAGCCTGACCTTGACCCTACCTTACCTTACCTTACCTTACCTTAACCTAACCTAACCAAACCCTTTCTCTACCTTATCCTAAACTTACATTCAACTAATCTTAAGCTCAACCTAATCCAAACCCAACCTGAACCAAATCAAACCAAACCAAACCAAACCAAGCCAAGCCAAGCCAAGCCAAGCCAAGCCAAGCCAAGCCAAGCCAAGCCAAACCAAACCAAACCAAACCAAACCATAAACCTGACCCTGACCTTACCTTACCCTAACCTAACCAAACCCTTTCTCTACCTTACCCCAAACTTACATTCAACTAACCTTAACCTTAACCTCAACCTAATCCAAACCCAAACCCATACCAAACCAAACCAAACCAAACCAAACCAAACCACAAGCCTGACCCTTACCTTACCTTACCTTAACCTAACCAAACCCTTTCTCTACCTTACCCTAAAGTTACATTGAACTAACCGCAGCCTTACCCAAACCAAACCCCAACCCTACTTCTAACCCTAACCTTCCCTTAACTTAACCTTAACTTTAACCTTACCTTACTCAAACCTTACTTTCAGCTAACCATTAACCATTACCCTAACCTTAACCTCAACCTAACCTTACCTTCAAGTGACCTTAACTTGAACCCGATATTAACCTTAAATATAAACCCAACCTTACATTAAAGGAATCTTCAACAAACCTTAACTTTAACCTAACCTTAAACTTACCCTAACTGTACATACAAGTAACCTTAATCTTAACCCCAACCTTACCCTTACTTTTACACTTACCCTAACCTTACCCTTACTTTTACACTTACCCTAACCTTACCCTTACTTTTACACTTACCCTAACCTTACCCTTACTTTTACACTTACCCTAACCTTACCCTTACTTTTACACTTACCCTAACCTTACCCTTACTTTTACACTTACCCTAACCTTACAAATACTTTTACACTTACCCTAACCTTACCCTTACTTTTACACTTACCCTAACCTTACAAATACTTTTACACTTACCCTAACCTTACAAATACTTTTACACTTACCCTAACCTTAAATTTACTTTTACACTTACCCTAACCTTACAAATACTTTTACACTTGCCCTAACCTTACCCTTACTTTTACACTTACCCTAACCTTACCCTTACTTTTACACTTACCCTAACCTTACAAATACTTTTACACTTACCCTAACCTTACCCTTACTTTTACACTTACCCTAACCTTAAATTTACTTTTACACTTACCCTAACCTTACCCTTACTTTTACACTTACCCTAACCTTACCCTTACTTTTACACTTACCCTAACCTTACAATTACTTTTACACTTACCCTAACCTTACCCTTACTTTTACACTTACCCTTACCTTACACTTACTTTTACACTTACCCTAACCTTACCCTTACTTTTACACTTACCCTAACCTTACCCTTACTTTTACACTTACTTTTACACTTACCCTAACCTTACCCTTACTTTTACACTTACCCTAACCTTAAATTTACTTTTACACTTACCCAAACTTACAATTACTTTTACACTTACCCTAACCTTACCCTTACTTTTACACTTACCCTAACCTTACCCTTACTTTTACACTTACCCTAACCTTGTTTACCTTTACCCTAAGCTTTCCTTTCTCTTACCTTTACCCTAACCTTACCCTTTTCTTACCATGACTGTAACCCTACCCTTCCTGTACCAATACCCTAATCTTACCCGCACCTTAACCTTACCCTAGGTCTACCTCTATCCCTTATCCTAACATCAAGCCTACACCTGAATATAAACTGATCGCCACAATGATGAGAGGTCCTCACAATATAAACATATAAATTGGTTTGGCCCCTGCAATGTGGTATAAATTACACACATACAGTCTCTCTCTCTCTCTCTCTCTCTCTCTCTCTCTCTCTCTCTCTCTCTCTCTCTCTCTCTCTCTCTCTCTCTCTCTCTCTCTGTCTTTCTTTTTCATAAACACACACACACAGACACACACACACACAGCCACAGGTATTCCTCATTACTAAAATTCCTATGATCAGCATTAGACCATTACTTGCTTTCTCATGAACTATGCAATAAAGCAGACATACATGTGGGTTTACAGCAAGCTAATTATCCAGATTCTACAGAGATTGAATGACGAATGCAGCAGATGTCACTATTTCTGTTGTTTCAGCTTATTTTAATTTACCATATTAAATTGTTAACAACACATCTGCAACATCTGTGCTTCTTTCTTTATTCATTGCCACCTCAATAAATCTTAATAAATGCAGTTAGGTAATACCTAAACATTCATTGTTGTTAGCAACTGGACATTAAATTGTATTTACAGGTGTCACAATCTTTATTCCTTATCACATTAATCCAGTGTCAGCAAATTAATAGTGTTGAGTATTGAGAAGCTTTGCTCTAAAGAATAATGCAAATGAGAAAGATATAAACCACGTATAAACTGTCCAAAGTAACAAGGTAATCTATCTCCTAAACTCTAGTTTTACAGGAGATGGCACAACAGCTCTTATCTTGTAATGTGGCTTGAATAAGTTTTCGAAGTGATGTCATTTTGGATCATTTCTATCGATTTATTCATCATGAAATGTTCAGAGAGTATTCAAGTATTTGGCAGCTGATGTGCTCATAGGATATGGAGAAATGAAAATAGCAATTAACAGATTATACATTCAGTCACACATAAGTGACAAATGGACATATGTACAATACCTGTTTTGATCTGTTTGGGCTGGGCATTATGCCAACCATTTTAACTGCTGTTGTAGGACTATACAAATAGCAAGAAGATTTGTTTATGCAGGATTTCAGTCTACCATGAACTTTTCCCACATAAACTGGCAGTGTACTTGAAACAACATCTGCTTCCTGCAGCAAATTCAGTAGTTCACAAATCCCCCTCCTGTTTATGTAAAAAAATTAATATGCCTGTATTTCTCACTGACAAATCCTCAAAGTTTTGTTCGCCATTCTAATTGTATTATTTTGTAAACACGAACAAATGTAGAATTTGATGCCTGCGATGGAGGCATGTGTACCACTGTGTAACATTTCCTTTCCCTTTAATTATACTGTTTAATTATTTATGAATTGAGGAAGTGTTTGGTACAAGACTTCAACTGCTCAGCAGTCTGTGGTTATTGTTGTCTGATTGTACTCTTCATGATGCACCATGCGTTAATAATAGGAGATTAATCTGGACCTTAGGCAGGTCAATAAAGCACACACATACTACATCTACGAAGCCACGCTGTTGCAGCATGTGAAGGAGGAGGTCAGTCATTGTCATGTTAAAATAACACTGCACTACCTGGAAAAACACATTGTATTAAAAGGAGTCTGTTTGAAATCCCAATATACGCCTCCATGTCCGAGGTACCTTTACACACATGCATGGTGCACAAAATAATACTACCGCCTTTTTTCCTCCATAGACCCACTAATTAACTTAACTTCTCCGTTAGTGTGAGTCATGACGATTTATCAGCTGAGTTTGCAATTTAAACTAAAATAGCCTTGATATAACAGAGCACAGCTTAGTCACCTAAACATGTTCCATTAACCTTTCTGATAAGCCACCTTCACCTTTACTTTTATTTTTTTAGCCACCTTTTATTTACTTTCTGCTCTTTCTTTCTATATTTTTTATATATTTTTATATAATTATGTATATTTTATTTATGTAAGTACTGCTGCTGGGTGTAACTGGGTCCTTGAGTACTACAATTTCGTTCCACCCCATGTACCACATGTGATGCGAATGACAATAAACTCTCCTTGAATCCTTGAATCCTTTCTCTATTATCAATTATCAGGAGCTACAACTGTTACAAAGTTGCATTTGTCCATCTTGATCTTGTTCCTCCTGTACTTTTCAAGATGTTTTTTGATTGTGTTCAAAAGCCTTAAAAAAACATTTAAATCATCATAATCTCATATTAATTGAGTCCCACAAGGTTCAATTTTAGGGCCTTTGCTGTTTTCCCTTTGTACACAGTACCTCTAGTTATTCTAGAACAATTTAAATGTTTTTATAATATGCAGTTATAAATTTAGATTTTTTAATAATCAAGACTTCAGCATGATCCTAGAATCTTCCCTCATTTAAAATGTCAGAAAAACAGAAAAGGTCAGTTCTTACAAACCACAAATGGAGTTTTTCTTTTACAGACTAAGATCTGTATCTTCCCAGTTCACTTGTTTGTCATTTTCATTATGTATTTGTTTATCTACTTTTTTACCCACAGAGGTTTATTCTATTTGGTTTGCAGTCTTGATTAGAAATTCAGTGACCTAGGAAAGAGGATCTCTCCTCCAATTATTTCAGGAACAGCCCAATTGTGCAGACATGCGCACACACATTACAGTTCTCAAGGGATACTCTATTCGAGGCAGCACTTTTCACTTTCTTCAAACTATTCCCAGTTCTGCTATTAATAACCAAATTATCCAATATACCTTTCCTCTCTTAGCCTCTGCCTCCTCCATCATTCTTTCCTCCACACTTCCTTTACTTTTATCTCCCCCTTCTCACCTTCAGGGTCAGAATGGCGTTGGAAGATGCTAAATTGAAACAGAAGGATGAATGCCAGGAGGATAGTGCAACAGAGGAGAGGAAGAGGGAGATACAAAGAGCTTTCTGCGGTAAGTTTGATTGAGCAGTGCTTAAATTCACACTGACACATGAAGTTTAACGTCAGATGGAGCTGCGTAGAGGTCAAGCTCCGTATGCTTACTGAAACTATATCTGTGTGTAAGTGTGTGTGTGTAGGTCATATTCCTGCTTGCTCTCATTATCTAATCCATTAGTCTGACCAGTTTTATGAGCCAGGTGGTCATGGGTAATTTACCTGGACAAGTTCCTGTCTGAGCTCAGGGTCACAGAGGACTCAATCAAAGCTCATGAATTGCAGCTCACAAATCAGGAATCCTTATCAATGATCTAGTGAATTAAAAATCTAGCCCACAATATGGCCAAATATGGGTGGGAATCCAAAGGAATAAACAAGTTAATGTTAAATATAAGACCAAACTATGAACATCACATAAAACATGTAATTACAGAAGAAATTAAACATATTGCTTTGCCATATTTCCTTGAACAAGAATTTTCATTAACCTTATTTTCACAGTAGACACTTACAATTTAGACCAGACAATGCTATTCCAGCTTTTGGAGGAGATCCCTAAAGTACAATATACTGTACATTTTTTGCTTTAGTTACAGTTTACACTACCAGCATTTAACACCATCAGCATTTGTGATATAAAGAAGGATGCACTCACATTGTCAACACTGCCATCTTTGTGGTGAGGAGTTACTTTAAGTAAGTAAAGTTGATATGTTGTAATTTCAATCAACATAGTATCATACTAAATAAACAGACAGTTCTTGGTTTTCTATATATATTTTGTGTGGAGTCCCAAAAGGTTCACTTTTAGGGCCTTTGCTTTTCTCTGATGACATGCAGTTATTCATTTTGATACATATACGTTTTTCTTATTATTATTATCCAAATCTGAAGTATGAAACTTTGGTGTGATCCTGGAACTTGTGAAACTCTCTGTTTCATCACACATTTAAAACTACAGTAGGGGCTTTTTACTTTTCTCTTTCATTACCTTATTGCTTACTAGCAGCTCAACACAGAGTCAGGATATTTCACCTACAGAATGCCAGCCTTTTCTGAGTTAGTTTAATAGCAGGCTTAAAGGGAAGTAACATTTTATTTTATTATATTACTAAAACAAACAGTGTTTATTCTGCTGGTGGACTGACCACTAAGGGGGTTAAGATTACGTTAATGTAAAAATTGATGGTAATATTTAACTGTCGTTACTGTTGTTTTTTCAGCTTACATGAGATGTTATGTTGTTGTTAGAGAATTTGTGTGTTATGAACACACCACACGTACACATGCTGCACGATCAGGATGCCCTATGATGATGCATCAACACAGTGATTCACAGCTTTACCGCCTGCAGAGCGTCCCTGTGAATTGAATTCATTCTGCTAAAACTCCAAACTCAATAGGCAGAACATGAGCAGTATATAATAATCACAGTTTAATACAGATTTACTGTACATCTACAGGTTGTAGCTACTTCATCAAACATTAATTTCAAAATCAGGGTAATAAGAAGGAGCTTATGCAGGCTTGACAGCAGATGTGAACATCCCTGTTAGGATTTGATTGCATTAATTCACAACAGCAATACTGAGTTCAGGTACTGTTGTTAGATATTAACCTCTTGATCACAAACTCCACTCCAATGAGCTGAGGGGTTATACTTCTGGTAACCAATAATTGGCATTTGGAATGTGCTGCTTGCTCCAGAGAATTCCATTCTACTTTCCTATGAAGATGACACTCTAACTTGTTACACGCCCATCTCCTGAAAAGAATATATCATAAAACTAGCACAATGTAACATATCAAATGCTGAAACTGAGAAACTGAATTGTTTATTGAAAAATACACTGCTCAAAAACATAAAGGGAACACTTTGAAAACACATCAGATCACAATGGGAAAAAAATCATGCAGAATATCTTTCTTCATATAGACTGGGTAATGTGTTAGGAATGAAGGGATGCCACATCGTTTGATGGAAATGAAAATGATCACCCTACAGGTTGAATTCAAAGACACCCTGAAAATCAAAGTGAAAGAATGATGCAGCAGGCTCGTCCATTTAACCCAAATTCCACTGCAGCAACTCAAAATGGTACTCAGTAGTTTGTATGGCCTCCACAGTCTAATGAGAAAGTGCAATCCCTCCCAGATCTGGACCAGGTCACTGAGCTCGGATGAAGTGCAACAGAAATGGACTGAAAAACATAATGTCCCAGAGGGGTTCTATTGGATTTAGGTCAGGAGAGCCAGTGGGCCAGTCAATGGTATCAATTCCTTCATTCTCCAAGAACTGCCTGCATACTCTCACCACATGAGGCCGGGCATTGTTGTGCACCAGGAGGAACCCAGGACCCACTGCACCAGCGTAGGGTCTGACAACGGGTCCAAGGATTTCATCCTGATCCCTAATAGCAGCCAGGGTGCCGTTGTCTAGCCTGTAGAGGTCTGTGCGTCCTTCCAGGGATATGCCTCCCCAGAAAATCACTGACCCACCACCAAACCAGTCATGCTGAATGATGTTGCAGGCGGCATAACATTCTCCACGGTGTCTCCAGAGCCTGACAAGTCTGTCACATGTGCTCAGGTAAAACCTGCTCTCATCTGTAAAAAGCACAAGGTGCCTGTGGCGGATCTGCCAATTCTGGAGTTCTGTGGCAAATGCCAATCGAACTTTACGGTGCTGGCCAGTGAGGATGTCTGGCCCTCAGGCCGCCCTCATGAGGCCTGTTTCTGATTGTTTGGTCAGACACATTCACAGCAGTGCTCATCTTGTTCCTCCTTGCACAAAGGAGCAGATACCGGTCCTGCTGAGAGGTTAAGGACCTTCTACAGCCTTGTCCAGCTCTCGCCTGTCGCCTGGATTCTCCACCGTACTCTTAAGACTGTGCTGGGAGACACAGCAAACCTTGTGGCAATGGTACATATTGAGGTGCCATCCTTCAGTAGTTGGACTACCTGTGCAGCCTCTGTAGGGTCCAGGTACCGCACCATGGTACTAGTAGTGACGCTGACCCAAGTCAACTGCAAAACTAGTGAAGAATCAGTGGGAAGAGATGAGGGGGGACAAAATGTCAATGACTTTGTCCTTTAAACCATTCCTGTTTTGTGGGGTGTCTCATTGTTGCTCCTCTACTGCACCTGTTGTTAATTTCATTAACACCAAAGCAGCTGAAACTGATTAACATACATAAGCATGACTCTGTAGTACAAGAGTCCAGATGCTAAATTGGCATGCATGTGGCATTCGTGGATATCTAGAGGATGTCTAACTTTTTACACTTAAAGTTTTACACTCATAAAGATGTATTTTTGCCAGTAGTGTTTCTTTGTATAATACATCTAACTGTACAATACATCTATTTTAGTTCATTTCAGTGTCGGTATATCTATCGGTATAACTGGTATTATCCTTTTTATTCTGTAGCAGGGCCTAGTGAGCACGTGTTTAATGCTATTTTAAAAGTGCAAAGATCCACATTTGGGCACTGGACTGTTTAAATCTTTTCATGCAGATATGTTCGGTTTTACTCCAGTTTATTTTTGGTTTAATTTGATGTCTGGTCTCTTTAGCTTATTACCATTAAAGAGGGCTTCAGCAACCGCACCACACTTATGCACAGTCACACAGCGCCATGTTTGGAGAGGGTCAGATCCCTGTAATCCCTCTCAGCCACAGACATGACCCTCCATCTAAAAACACACATTTCCTAACAAGCAACGTGAGCAATTATTCATTGCTTCACACACACACACACACACACACACACACACACACACACACGCACGCACGCACGCACGCACGCACGCACGCACACACACACATACACCCACACACACACAACCACACATACATGCACAGAGCTTTTACTGAAAGACCTTTAAATCTGTGCACAATGATTTCAGGGTAGATTCCTTATATCTCAAGGCATGCAAAGATATACTGATAGCTACAGTGAATGAATTTAGCAAGGCACTGTATATCATCCAATAACATCAGTAATACTATAAGCTTTATTTATCTAAACTCACTGAGCACCTCATTAGATACACCTCCATGTTTCTACACTCATTGTTCATTTTATCAGCTTCACTTACCATATAGGAGCACTCTGTAGTTTTACAGACTGTAATGCATCTGTTTCTCTCCACACCATGTTAATCAAATCAGCACTGTGTCCACTCTGTTAAACACTCCTACCTGCCAGGTCCAGTTCGTAGATGTAAGGTCGGAGACAATAGCTCACCTCCTGCTGCAGAGTTTGTGTTGGTCATTCTCCAGTCCTTCATCAGTGGTCACAGGATGTTCTTCACAGGACGTTTCTCACAGGATGTTCCTCACAGGACGTTCCTCACAGGACGTTACTGACAGGATGGCCGGATAGTTTTGGTTTGTGGACTGGTTGGTGGATCAGACACAGCACTGCTATGTGGAGCTGATCAGATTGTCAGTGTGTGTAGATAGTAGGTTGGGGTACCTAATGAAGTGAGTGTACACAGCAGTTCAAAGAGCAAATAAGTCCGTGTTTCTTTAAGCTGATGACAGAGAGGGACAGAGAGTTTTTCCGCCTAGAAGTTTTGTGGTGATGGATGAGAGGGACAGGGAATCTTCATCCACTCTATGTGGTTTCTATGGCAACAGGCATGGAGGTGACACTTTTGGTGTAAAATAATGAGTTGAGCTCCTCGTCACAGTATCATCTGTGTGAATGGCCTTTCACCAGTGACCGCAAAGCCTGCAGAGCTCGAAGCACAGTGCTGGCTTATGCAAACGGCAGCACTACTGCTCATTGTTTTGAATAAGCATAATTACAGAATAAGTAACCCACTCTAGGCACAATACGTCTAAACGGATCAGAACCCCATTTCCCACATATTCTATCGCATAGCTGACTTCATTCACTGAGTTCAGTTATTACATTCTGCCTCTATAATATTCTATCATTATTGTGCAGTCATAATCACTTGTGCTACAAGTAGCCTCTCTGCAATGACAAGGTCCTCCCCAATCTGCCCTGTCACATCAGGCCACACAAACGGCCACAGCCTCATTAAAAGCCACCATTGATCCCACCCTTCAAGCATACTTTACCCTTTTTATGACTTCAGGAAATAAAGCGATAAATTCACAGATAAGAGAGAAATGGGGGGTAGAAAAGGAAGAGGAAGTGCAGAAGAAAGAGAGTGATGAGAGAGAAACAGAGACAGTAAGAGAAAGAATGAGAGCAAGAACGAAACAACAACAAAAAAAATAAGGCAGAGAGAGACAGAGAGGAGAGTGAGTGTATTTTTATGGTATAATTAAAGAAAAGAGAAGGAAAACAAGAGAAAGACAGGGAGAAAGAAAAAGAAGGAGTGAGAGAAAAAGCAAGAGAGAAATAGAGAAGAGAAAGACAGCCGAGATGGAAAGAAACAGAGAAGTGGATGAGCGTGACAGAAGAACAGCAAGAACAAGAGTGAAATAGAGAAGCATGTGAGAGCACGACCATATGCATCATTTGACACGTCTGGATCCTCAGACTCACTGACATTTCCCATAGGGCCTTGCTCCTGTGACATCACACGGCCGTCTGTCAGACTAAAAATATACGGGGTCTCGGAGGTTTCCATTAATTTTTCACACTGTCTAAAAGGCATTATGGTGGGTTAGGAGCTTAATGGAGATGGAGTTTAGTTACTCTGCAACGTCTCTTTCACACTCTTTACACACTCAGCTCTCTTCCCTCCATGTCAAACTGATAGCCAGCATGAAGCCCTGACCGCGTCGAGTGTGACAAGCAGATCAGAACACATTCATTCCTCCGTGTGTGTCTGTAACAACAATAACGAGAGAGTGATGAATGAGAAACGCCTTTGTCACCTTCATTAAAGAATATCTCTCTTATAATGAAGATAATAAACCTGGTTTTTAATGAAACATGGAACTACAATGAAGCTGGAGACTAAAATCTAAATAGGCGTTAAACATGTGAAAATCATGCCTCCTTTTGTGTACGTCTAACGTATACCACTGCTGTCAGAACAAAACCCTTATAGGTGAAGGAGACAACGTGCTGTACTTATAATGTAGCTCAGTGTAAGCACCATTTATTTTCATCCACTCATCATGAAAAATATGTGAAAAATGACAGAGACAGTTTTGGTGGTCTAACAGGACTTTCACGGATATTAGGATTCCCATTTTCTCTGTTTCTATGGAATCTGTTTGAAACAGAGACATCCTGGTGAAAGACAGAGATGATAGCGCTGATCTGTTGCTGCAGAGTTTGTGTTGCCATTGGTGGGATTAAAGGGATCTAAGAAAGTCTGCTTTCTGCTTTATTTCCTGAGGTTAAGAAATTAATAAGATGTACTTAATGGTTGTTTTTGAGTGGAAAAGAACTGAACAAAGGAGTGTCTGACATTTCTGAGTCATTTGAGAAATAGCTCTTGCTGAGTTTGGTGGATTGATTGCTGGCGTGGATTAGTCAGTCTTCAATACTACAGTTTTCACACCACAGTTGGTGTGAAGAGATGGAGAGAGAGAGAGAGAGAGAGAGAGAGAGAGAGAGAGAGAGAGAGAGAGAGCGGTAGAGAGAGAGAGAGAGAGAGAGAGAGAGAGAGAGAGAGAGAGAGAGAGAGAGAGAGAGAGAGAGAGAGAGAGAGAGAGAGAGAGAGAGAGAGAGAGAGAGGGAGAGAGAGAGAGAGAGAGAGAGAGGGAAAGAGGGAGTGAGAGAGGGGGAGAGAGAGAGAGAGAGAGAGAGAGAGAGACAGAGAGAGAGGTTAGAGTTGTATCCCAAAGTTTGTGCATGCCAGTTAAAGTACATGTTTTATTGGCTGAGTGGAAATAAGTCAACACAATGTCTACAGAGGACACAGGCTGCCATTTTTCTGGAGGTGTTTGTGCACCTTTCCAGTTAACATTTTGGAAAATCATAAAATGCAACATATTACAAACTCAACTCCAATGAAAAAGAGTTGATTGATTTTCATCTTTATCTAGAAAACCTGTATAAAGATATTTATTGCTTTACCTTTCAGACTTCATCACTCTTTGTAAATACATGCTCATTCTAAAACTGAGGCCTGCAGCATGTTCCAAAAGAGTTGGGATGGGAGAAACTGAATACTAAACATCTCAAACAGGTACTGCGATCGTGCTTGGGCATTACAGGTGCATGAATGAAAGCGTACTTATTGAGTGAGGATGGGTGAAGGCTCAGCACTGTGTCAACTCTGGTGACTGTATGAGAATAACAACATTAGCAATAATAACATTGCAAGATGCAGAGAATCCTGAGAAATCTCTGACATAAAGGCCCGAGGCTGAATTCCAGGACTGAATCTCTGTGGCATTCTGTGACCACACACGGAACAGCATTAAAACCTGAGGTGCTTCTGTAATGACTATAACCACAGGAGCTCTGGAATAACTTTTCACTCTGGAATTTGGACAGTCCTTGACAGTAAACACAGAACATCATCACTGCATCTACTAAATCAAGTCTTAAATAGGAAAGAATTTATTAGGAACAACCAGAAATGCAGCTAAATTCTCTGAGCTAAAGCTCATCTGCACTGGACTGATGCACCAAAGACCGTGTTTTGTCATATGATGAGTCTTATAGGCTAAATTAGACTCTAAGAGACTAAAACTCTGTAACACTATTGATTCACTATGCTCTGTAGATATGAAACGACAGGATTGTGTTAGTTTAAAAGGAAAGATGTATCACAGAGTAAGTGTTTACCAGTCTCATACGTACAAACTGACAGGATTTAATAGGAGATACATCTCCAAAACCCCAAGTTGTTGCATGCTCAGGACTGTGTCTGCACCTGGCAACTTAAACAGCCAGCATCTGGTGGCAGTGGTGGATGACCCCACTAATCATTCCTGCATACTTAGCACTTAATTTTCTATTGGGGATCAGGTTGGATGTGGAAAAGTGAAATGTGTGGATCCAGTATGGGATAATGAGGAATTGTGAAATATGTTGTTTTGCATACATATTCTGTGTCTGGGAGGGGGAGGGGCTTACTGCTGTCCAAGTCTGACCCCTCTAAGCCAGCGAGCACTACAGCTAAGCTACTAATTAGCACAGAAACAGGACGTGTCTGTGAGTTCAAAGCAGCAAGTTGACATCGAGAGTCAGTCAGTGTGTGTGTGTGTGTGTGTGTGTGTTTAAGTGTGTGTGTGTGTGTATGTGTGCTAAATGTGCTTTTTAATTATGTGTTGGATATGATAGCTATGTGTCTATTCGGACTGAGTACCAACTGTACATGAAAATGGATTACAATAATGAAGATTTTGAAAACATGTTGAAAATGTATTTTGTAATGATGTAATTTACCATCAATTAAACTGTATTCTTATAGGTTGTAGTTGTACGTGACATGCTTCTCTCTGACATAGTGATACGGAAATGTCTGCCTGGCTGTGGCCCTTCTGTGAGGGAATTTGTCTGTGAGAATAGGAATAGAATAGAATAGAAATAGTCACATTTTTGATTAGTACTTTACGTACAATGAAATGTGCGACACTCTAAGAGAAAACAACATAGATGAAATTATATAAGATATTTCCCATGAGAAATTTAGATATAAGCAGTGCAAGTAGAGAATGAAAATATGATAATTGCATTAATATGATGAATATTTTTCTTGAAAAAAAAATTATATTATTTACATGTCTTTAACTGAAGGCTGCAATTCACCTTAGCTCTCAATATACAGGCAGGTGCAAACATAATCAGCGATGGTGCATGCGCAACACTATTGTTATAGTATATTCTTCTTTTTTGTCTTCTTATTCTTCTTCTTGGTACACATTGTCTGTCCAAATTGTTTCTCCCACAGTTTTTGTGATATCAACACCATTCCAACTCTGGAATGCTCAGTCTGTTTGCAGTGGTGGGCTTTTATACAGCTTTTTGATCTAATGTATGTTTTTTGAACAAACTTTAATTTTTAATTTCTAAATTAGTCCTATTAAGAATAAATGGGGTGAAAAAGTGCAATGTTCACCTGCTGTTCTTCTGACCAACAGACACCATTTCACATCAATTATCTCAGGTCTGACTCACACTCGTCATTTTCCCCCCATCACTCTTTCCTCCTATAGAGTCCCATTCATTTTCACTCACTCCCGTTCAAACCCTAATGGTTCCTTTAACCAGTAGCCATCAATCTGCATGCACCCACTCAGGGCAGATCCCCAAACTGTAATCCACAGCCATACTGACCCACACTCTTGTCATTTATTCATCTCTCATTCCTCCCACAGAATCCTACTCATTTTTAGCAACACCTTAGGAACCTGACAGCTTAATCAACAAGAAAGGTTTCAACAAGAAAATGTACTTTTCTATTTGGCCTTTTAAAATGTTGTTGTTTTAGCTGCATATTCCATTAATAAAGTATCAAGTATTCGCATTCAAAGCACTTTGAAAACTGTAATAACAATGTTCACCTTAAGCTCAAGAGTAATTCGACAAACTGATGGTTATGATTTTTTTTTCTTATTTGGCTGCAAGTTCTTTGTAGTCAGTGACAGTCTGGAATCCACAGACTCCCTCGACATTGGGTTTTGTGCCTGATGATGTTCTGCCAGGCCTTTCTTCAGTTCCAGGTCTTGAGTTGCTGCTTGTTCTTGTATTTTTGCCTTCAGTATGGCCTCCTTAGAATGAAATGACTGCTCAATTGGATTGCAGTCAAAAGCTTGACTTGGCCTTTGGAGAAGATTGCACTTCTTTGCCTTGGGTTGCTTTTGGAGTTGGGTTCAAGTCATCTTTCATGTACACTGTGAAGAGACGACATGGGTTTTTAAGCATTTGGTCGAAGCTGAGGAAATAATATAGGCTTATACATAGTGCTGTTAATCGGCCAAATGACTACCATAACTTTTACCGTAGAATTACAGTACTGTGCAAAACTAAGAGAACAGAATTTATTTAGTAACAGGACAAGGACCGACCTTTTGGATGGGTATGGGGTGACAAATCTCTTTGGACGATATGGGATATGGGCACAAACCTTACATTTTCACTTTTGGATAGTTGTTTGTAGTTATTATATTTATCTGATTGTACATGGTGTGCTTGGCAACTTTTATGATTAAAACACAATTGTTCATACACTTCCAATGCATCCTTATAATATATATATATTATCTATCTTTTATATCAATATTTTATAAAATATATATTTTTTTTTTGTGTGTATATTTAGTGAAAATAAATTGTGATTTAAATGTGATTGCAAGACATTCAAGGGTTATTCCAAAAACTTCTCAATTGGACACTGAGACTAGATTTGGTCTGAATGGCATGTGGGAGGTCTTTGGGCACTTTGGTGAACATTAGAATGACTGACACAAGTGTTTTAAAATCTATACAGTGTCTGGAATTCCTCCCAAGAAGCTGTCGAGACGGCATGAGTCCTGAACGAATGACCCGCAAATTAGGCCCAGGGGTAGCCTGTGGAGGATAGGACTAGGTGAAGACGAAAGTGAAATCAGTGACAGGAGAAAATAGAACAGGTTTTGCTGATGAATAATGGATGTAGCTGTAAAGTACGATGGAATTGCTCAAATACTATGACGGTGAGTAAGGGCTCATAAAGTCAGGGGGAGTTTGCAGTGTAAAGAGGTGGAGTGGTGTGGTGCATTCAAAGCAGTGTGACTTGCTGAGGATTATAATGAATGGTGGAGGTCAGTCAGATTTCGTAATCTTTCAATGCAGATCTATCCTCACAGGAGAACTGCTTCAAGCCAGACACGTCTGATAAAGCTTTTTGGTGATTTTGAATTAAGTGGTAATGTTAGAAAGTAACTCACATAGAAAACGAGGGGTGAAATATGTGACCCTTGAGGGTAAATTACTGCAGTGACCTTAGGAGGCATATAATATAAGGTAGTAATAAGCCCATCTGAGAAGGCCTGGCCATATAACATAGAAATGCCTGTCTATGTGTATCTATATATGTGGATGGTATGACTTATTGGTTGAAAATTATTGATGCCATTTTGCTATTTTGCCTTCACTCTTTGTTAGCATGATTAAAACATCTCAGCCAATCGACAGCAGTCCAACTGAGCGAGCGAGGGAGAGAGAAAAGGCTTTAGAAAACGAGTGTGAATGAGTGCTGTCTCTGTGAAGGTCAACCCACAGAGCCCCACTGGACTGTATTGTGGAGCCATTGTAAAGAAAGCGCGCTAGAGAGAGAGAGAGAGAGAGAGAGAAATAGAGAGAGAGAGAGAGAGAGAGAGAGCATGGGGAGAAAATAGGGAAGAGAGAGAGAGAGAGAGAGTGAGAGAGAGAGAGAGAGAGAGAGAGAGAGAGAGAGCCCATGGGGAGAAAATAGGGAGAAAATAATGAGAGATGGAGGGGGGTCACAAATTTCTGTTTCTTTCATCTTGACTATCCAGCTACATATATAATAAACCAAAGAAAACACAAATGTGTTAAAATTTTTCTGCTCCTGCATAATAGAACCTGTAAAATCTCTATTGAGAAATGAATTCATGTCTCACTATGAAGATATAAATTGTATGTTTGTATATTCAAACATCCAAATGATGATAGAAAGCACACATAGCATTTTTAGATTTGAAGATTTGCTGCTGAACCTCTTTCTGCAGGCCCTCTGGTGGCCATACCACCAGCTACTTTTAATTGCTGTAATCAGATAAAATGTTTTCCCTCATAACTCTGTTATCAGATGAACCAGGACATCGTTGGCTCTCTGTGTGTTTAATTGAGAAACCTACAGAACAGGCGGAAATTGCACTTTATGGCTAAGAGGGTAATTATAAAAGCTTCTATCTGATTTGTGTGGTTAAGGTGTTAAAGCCTTTAGGTTCAAGTCCATGGTTTTATTTAGCTTTACACTGTAAAAAAACTGCACAATTAAAAAAGTACATTACTGTATTTCTAAATCAGTCTAATCAGTCTAACTACATTAGTACAGTGTATTCCCGCATACAGGATCTGTATTTCCTGTGTGCTGCTCATGTGTGCTTAAAGGTGAACCCACAGCTGCTTGAGAAACCTCACACCTGCTTCTTTATGTATGAAGATATGAACGATATGACCAAACAGAGAAAATCTGATTGTGAATAAAAGAACAGATCTCTGTTTAACTCATAACAATAGATAAAGAGAACTCAGTAAACCTTCTGGAGCTTAAGGGGTTTGATTTTTACACTAGATAAGTCACCTGTGATTGAAAAGTATGCAATAGCATTTAATACCTCTGAGAGCACTGCTGTGATTCGATTTCACGTGGACTGTCTGGATGTAGGTGAGATCAATGTTCAGCCACTTCTGGCACAAAGAATTGTGCAGCTGGGCCAGATTTAGTGGATGCCTTCCCTGGCACAATTCTGAAGGGAATTTCCTGTAGACTGGGTTTTTGCCGGGTAGACCCGTATGACCGGACGTTTCCATACACCTGCATACTTCCTTTACACTATGGCCTTTGGCTTACCCAAATGCAGTCACTCGTTTTTATCCTATCACTGACATCTGTTTTGGACCCATTTTCCACACATCGAACGAGACATTCCCTGCACTGTACCAGCTCTTCTTAATCTATGAATCCTGTCACACGCCCTGCAAGTATTTATAGGCCCCCCATTCTTGTGCAATGCCAAAATCCCTAAAGCTAAGCTCAGACTCATTTTTGATCTGGTGAACATATCTTCTTAAATATAATAATTAAGAGTAAAGAATAAATAATTATGGTTATCCGACATGATGGGTCCATCCCTGCAAGCGTCCAGTGGTCAGTTTCACACATAATAGAGACAGACACACAACTCTATGAATTACACTTGGTGAGAGGCAGCTGTCATGTAATACAACCCCTATTCATAGGTTCATTAATGAGTCATGTATGATAAGATAAAAATCACTGGAGCAGAGTGTACAGATCATGAAAAGGTTTGAACCATATAAAGATATTAACAGAAACTTTGACAATTATTATGCAAACAACAAAATTTAAAATACTATTCTAATATTAAATGTCTGTGTTGGCTAAAGTATGTATAATATATTGTCGCTGTCCAAAGAAAAACAGGTATCTCCAAAATGGGAACTTTACAGGAGAGGCCAAAAACCTCATTTGATTTGAATGGGAGTCAATGGAACCAGACGTCTTTCCAAACAGTTTTGGGCCATTCCTGTTGGTCCATTCTTCATGAAATTTCCACACAGTGTAAATAGCAGCTCATGTGATCAAATGAGGCATAAAAGAAAAAATCAACAAAAATGGAGATACATGTTTTTCTTTGGACAGCGACGATATGTAATATAACATATGTATAATATAGAGAGTTATTTTGCTTTCAGTATAATAACTCCCTATAATTTTTGACCAGCCCTTTAGGAATTTTTGCCCATTTTTTCCTTTACAGAACTGCTTTAATCCTACTATGGTTGTGGACTTTCCATAACTGCAAGAATTCCTATTGGTTTATGTCTGGACTTTGACTCAGCCATTCCAAAATTCACAACTCATTCTTTGTAGACTAACTGGTGTTTTAGTGTCATTGTCCCATAACTCTCTTTTCAGGTTATGTTCATAAATGCCCCAACATTCTCCGGTAGAATTTCTGGATACAACATGGAATATACATACCTCCTTTAAATGATAGCAAGCTGTTCTGCTCCAAAAGCTGTAAAACAACCCCAAGCTGTGATACTGTCACCCTCACCACCATGTTTCAAAGCTGGGATATAGTATGTGTGCTGAAGCATTTTAGCATTTTAAAATGTGTGAAATTGTGAAAGAGACAATATAATATAATAAAGAATAAATAAATAAGAAAGTATAACAGGAAATTAACACAAATGTACAAAACCACACAGTAACTCCACACCCTCATCACCACAATTGTCAGAGACAGGTGGTTAAAGGCTGCACAAAGTACCAGCCACTTTTCCAACAGGGCTTATAAGTAAATCATTTTTGTCCAACTTTTTTAACTTTGCTGACTAGAAAATTGGCTTGTTTCTCACAGAACTTACAGCAGTCTGTTGTATTTAAAGCATACAATCACCACAGAACGTTTTTACACATATTCTTTATAGGGCTGTATTACACTGGAGTCATTGTAAATGCCCCATAAAGATTGACACAGACAATACTAGTGTGTATGGCTGGGTGGGTGGCGGTCAGTGGGAGGGTGGCTGTAAGGTTTTTTCCCCATTAGCTAGTCTGTATTATCATATATTAATGCTCCACCTACGCGCTCAGCAGAGGAAATGCTCAGCCTTATTTCCTCATTGGCCCCGGGCATCATGGATACTACAATTATTCCAATGTGTTCTGACAAACCCTTCCTACAGCTCTATTTACCCTGTTTTCAAAAGTTTGGCATGACACGTTGTCTTTTACATTTCCCTGTTGTTGTTTTTATTGTTATTATTATGATTTTTATGCCTTCATATCTAATTTGGTCCAGATTCATAATAACTCAGATGGCCTTGATTCCTGTCCATTGGTGTATTGAGAGCTGCTGTTCATGGAGCTGTTTAGGAATGCTTGTACTTACAGTATGTCAGCACTTTGATGAACTGCATCGAATTGAACCTTCAGCCTACAAGAGCCTTTAGTGACAGCACAGCTAAGGAGTACAGATTTATGCAACTTGTGCTCCCCTACAGGCAACATGAGAGTACTGAATGAGAATAAAGTGTGCTGGCTTTCAGGGCACTGAAGCCCACAGCATTTTCTTTTGATTTACATTTAAACCCAGTGCTCAACTTGTAGTGAGATTTTGAGGTGAGATGGTGGGTTTAAAAGATTGGAGGTGTGTTAGAATGTATGGGTTTATGTAATGCTAACTAATTTAGCACAGATACAATGAGGCTTCCTAAGAAATTGCTCATTTTATGAAGTGATTAGATTGGCATTACCCATTATCCACAACTGACTCTGAATATAAACAGCTACCAGCCAACTTACAGTATGGAGGAAATGAAGTATAGCCATATTACATTACAGCATAAATCCAAAGGGGATAAAAGGCTGGATGATAGATTTAAAGGGGGATAATGTTAGGGGGTATTATTCCACACTGGCCCTCAGATTAGGCCCTTTCTCTTGGTGAACATGAAGGGAGAGGATATGAATCTATGAAATATTATACATCGGATATTAAAATAATATAAAGGCTTTTATACTATATCAATAGTATAAATACATACATACATACATACACACATAAAATGTATTTACAGCTTTTATACTAACCATTAAAATATAAAAATGTAAAATGTGATTACTGAGCAAAGAGCAGAACAGAGCCCTACAGATCAAAAGTCTTTTTTGCTGGTCAGAGACCACTCTTAATTTATTTAATTTCCAGTCTCTCACATGAATTACAGAAAGTCTGAGGAGGCAGGAGTGAAGGAAGATCATTTTAATCCACTATCTGATTTTATTAAATGGAGGATAATAATTGTTTGGAAATTAAAGAGTGTTTGGTGTCTGCCTTCATTCCAATTCTTGGACCACAGAGACCTTGGCAGATCAGGACCAAAGGACAGCTGTACAGGGCCTGGCAGACTTTTAAAGCTCCCATTTAATGAAGCCCAGTGATCCTATATACTTTTATATATGTAACAGAAAACTACATCAGCTACAAAAGCCTCATCAGCTAACTATCATTTCACTTTTTCAGCATTTAATGCATCTGCTCTTTACCCTAATCACAGCTCTCATTCTTTTCAGGGGACTTGTGTTTTAGAGAAATCTGCAGTGACAGTTTCCTAAACCTCCACAGTTGTAACGGTGGAAAGTTTGTGCATATTGTTACATGGTTCAAGAGGACAATAGTGATAGCACAGTACTGTTCATCTGTCACAGTATGTACTAAACATCAAAATATAGCAGGTGCTGTACACGG